>OZ005662.1:94519582-94592582 GCA_963930645.1 Salticus scenicus
CTTAGTTTATATGTCTCTTATTGTTAAAAATAATTATTAGAAGCGTATTATCTGTTTCTTATGAGTGCTAATGATTTCTATTTAAGTATAAAAAACAGATATTTATTATCTTTACAAAAAACAAAAATTCAAATATAGGAATTTGTATATTCTAAGGTGAACCACTTATTGAATTTTAAGTTGATAATTAAAAGATACCGTAAGTATTTTACCTCAATGAATGAAATTACTGTGCTATTAAATAATGCATTATGTTCTTTCATTTTGGGTTATATTCAATAGCATGCTTTAATGTTGTATGATTAAAAATTAGAGGTATTGCATGACTAGTTGAACTAAATTTTAATATGAATTACATAATGCATTTCTATTTTTAATTAAGTAGATGATGGACAGTATATATCTCTTTTATAAATTACTGCCATAAAGTTATGAAAATTTGCATTTATATGCATTGAAATTTAATATTACATTAAAATTTCAAGTGGAGTCACTCCAGTTTTTTTTTTTAGATACATTTGATTGCTAAAAATTTTCATTGAAATTTCAGCATTTAACATAATTTTAAAAATTAACCTATCATTTAATTCACAAAGTAATAACCTAATACATTTAATATATTAACCATAATAATGCTAAAGTGAAGAGAAAAAAATTAGCAGGAAAAATAAAAAAAAAATTTAAAAAAAAAAAGATTTTTTATTTTTATTTTTATTTAGTTAGTTTTAAAGAATTTTTAATATATTTAATTGTATTACTATAATTTACCACCTATATATACAAATTTTTATAGCTCTAAGACAATTTACAAAAAAGATTTATAATGTTCACTCTCACCATAAGATGATACATTGATATGTTTTCTAACATTAAAAACTTTTTTCTGGGAAAAAAAAAATATATATATATATATATACTATACTAGCAGGCAACGCCCGCTTCGCTGGTCCCTATTTTTAAATGAATCACTATAATGAATTCTCAAAATTGCATTAATTTTTATCACATGAAAAAAAAAGAGAAACAAAATCTGAGTAGGAAAAATGTCGCACCGGGTTCTCACTGCCTTCGGAAAAAATTCCCAAAATGCTCTAACTCTTATTTCTATTATTTTCCCACTTCGCCCCCCCCCCCCTCCTGTCTATCCTAATAATTTTACAAATTTGAAATATCCGCAATCGATTTGTAAGTATCAAAAACATCTATGCACCAGTTTTGAACGATATATCTCTATTTTTATTTTTTTACCGCTCTACTCCCCCCCCCCTTCCCGCCCTCCCAATAATTTTAAAAATTCGAAAATATCCGCAATCGAATTGTAGGTATTGGAAACCTCTATGTACCAATTTTGAATGATCTAACTATTTTCTTTTTTTTTTTGCCCCTCTGCCCCCCCTTCCCGGCCCTCCTAATAACTTTATACTTTCAAAAAAATCCCCATTCGACTTGCAGGCCTCTAAAACCTATCTGTACCGATTTTGAACGGCCTAACTGTATTTCTATTTGTTTTTTACCATAGTCCCCCCCCTTACCGCCCCCCCTTCCCGCCCCACCTAATAATTTTAAAAATTCGAAAGTATCCGCAATCAATTTGTAAGTATCGAAAACATCTATATACCAGTTTTGAACGATCTAACTCTATTTTTATTTTTTTGCCCCCCTCCCCTCCCCCTTTCCCGGCCCTCCTAATAACTTTACACTTTCGAAAATATCCCCATTCGACTTGCAGGCATCTAAAACCTAACTGTACCAATTTTGAACGGCCTAACTGTATTTCTATTTGTTTTTGCCCCATAGCCCCCCCTTGCCGCCCCCCCCTTCCCGCACCTCCTAATAATTTTATAAATTCGAAAATATCCGAAATCGATTTGCAGGTATCGAAAACCTCTATATACCAATTTTGAACGATCTAACTCTCTTTTTATTTTTTGCCCCCCCCCTCTCCCCCCCCCTGCTGCCCCACCTCGGGGCTGAATTTCTAAAATTCCAGAAATTGGTTTTTAGATATTTGCATTAGCTATATTTTAGAGCAAAAATTTCACGCATATCTATTTTTTTGTTTGAGATATATAGGATTATGCGAAATCACGTTTTTACGCATGTGAAATCACGTTTTGCCCCCCCCCCCGCCCCCCTTGGGGACCGAATTTTGAAAATTCCAGAAATTGGTTTTTAGACATTTGTGTTAGCTATATTTTAAAGCAAAAATTTTACGGATATCTGTTTTTTTTGTTTGAGATATGAAGGATTTTGTGAAATCACGTTTTTCCCCCCCTCCCCCCCTTGGGGGGCGAATTTTGTAAAATCGCTTCTTAGTGGATGCCTACGTCATGGAAAGAACATTGTCACAAAATTTCATGCTTCTAGGTCCAGGGGTTTGGTCTGGGCGTTGATAGATCACCCCCTCACTCAGGAAGTCTTCTTTTATATATATAGATATATAAATAGATAATGAAAGTTAGTTCATATAGTACACTGCAACTTAAAAATATCCATAAAATCATCTAACATTATAGTTTCCATTTCTCACATATGGTTTTTGATGGTTTAAACCAGTTTTTGACGTCAAAAACCAACCCTGTAATAATATTACCTCAATTTTTAGCCTTTGCACTTCGTAGTTGTTTCTTGTTAAAATAAACAATTCATAAATCCTCTTAACAAACATTTACAATTAAGAAAGTTTTTGAAATATTTACATAATAATCCCCCCCCCCCCTTTTTTTTTAATACTTTTATCAAGAAATTCTAAAGAAGTTAAAATAAGATTAACTACAGGCATCAAAGCATTTAATACAATACTAGAGCTGTACGGAGTACTCATTATATACTCGGTACTCGGCCAGTTTGCCGAGTACTCGGTACTCGGCCAAATATGGACTAAGTATTCGGCCAATACCGAGTAGTTGTAAGAATTTCATTATTTTTATGTATTATTGAAAGAAATGTATTCATAAGAGTTGTTTATTAATAACTAAACTAAAAAAATATGAAAATATAAACATAGTCATTAAACTTTTGCTGCAGACAGCTTTCTGCAGTTAAAACGGGCAAGTAGATTGCCACTAAACTCGATATATAGAGACGATTCATGATTTGAGCTTATCCATTTTAGTTACAAGAATTATGTATAACCATCGTGTATGTGTGTAATATGCCTTTTTTTTTTTCTTTTTTAAATAAAAACTTGGTACATAAAATTGTATCTATAAAACAGACAAAAATAAAATATTTTAGAAAAAAGAACCCCTTATATATAATACTAATATAGTAGATAAAACTTTAGTTACATATTTGTGCAAATAAAAGTAAGACTTTTAAAACTGTAAAAAAAGATTGATTTTTAATAATAATTATGAAAAAGGTAAATACACTAAAATGTTATTAAAAATATATTATCAAATTTGTTGTTTTTCAAATTATGGCCCGAAACCACCTATCTTTTTACTCTTCTAGAATTTGAAGATTAATGAAGTCTATCATGTTTGAAATGATAACATTTTTATTTTAATGTTCTTATTGCATATGTAAATTTCATGCATCTTAAATTAAGCCTGAGTGTATAGGAACTTTTATATTCTCTAAGAATTATCTGAGAATGATTCGCATCTGAGAAAGACTGTATAATAAAGAATGAAGTTATCAGTTATTATGGTTTTAATAATCCACTAAGCTGGAAGTATCAAATATAACAATGAACCTAATTGTGTATATACACTACAAAAGTTCTGAAACGTTTCATGTAAACATGCTGTTTGCCATTTAACTTAATTTTGTGTTCAAAAAGCCACTTTTAAATTTCAAGATGTGCGAAATTCTTCATATATACGTCAATTTCAATTATTCTTTCTTACAACTACTTGGTACTCGGCTACTCGGTACTCGGCCGAGTAGTAAAAGGCCGAGTACTCGTTACTCGGTTACTAGGCCAAAGTGCTACTCGGTGCAGCACTATACAATACTAGCTAAAAATTTGATGGAATACTCAATGAGTAATATAAAAATCTTCACCTAGCATCTCACACATGGTATTTATTTGACTTATTTTAAAAATCAATTGACTAGCAGATAATTAAAAATTTTCTTCTATCATTTGTTCTGCTTTAAGTTTTTAATTTTTCATTAATTTATTTTTTAAGTATAAGCATATTCATTTTTTAACTTTCATGTACATAAAAAACTTAAACCTTTGAAAAATATATTTTTATACCAGCTGTTTTTTTTTTTTTTTTTCTGAGCTTATGAATGTATTTATACTTAATAATAATAATAAATTAATCAAAAAATAAAAACTTACTTAAAACAGAACAAACAGTAGAAGAAAGTTTTTAATTATCTGCTGGCAAACTGATTTTTGAAATAAGTCAAATACCATGTAACTGACAATGTAAGAAATTTTTTAAGATGATAAAAAAACCAGCATTTTGAAAATCATAAAGAAAATGTTTATTATGACAAAATAGATTTTTTAAAATCTAGTCAAAAGTTAAGCGTAAAAAATGATGCCTGAATGTGATTTCATGCTATTTTAGGAAGCTTACGGTTTCCATTTTCATATAACCAGTGTCCAATTATATATATTTATTCATCTTTGTTTATATAAACATTGATGTTAAAAAACTATCACTTATTCGGATACAACCTACCGCTGAGCATAAAGGGTGTTTATTTGGTATTTTAAGAACAAACAAAATTAATGTGAAAAGCAGAAAGGGGGGTTAGCAATTAAATAGAGTAAAGGCTCTTTTACGATATATACATAAATTATAAATACAGTGAAACCCAGATCTATCATTCCTGCATCCATCGTTTATCACATTGATCGTTTTATTAATTCCTCTTCTTAAGAATGAAAGTTTATGACTTATGAGTAATAACATGGAATTTTGAGAAATCATAAAGATGGTGAAAGAATATGCACGTGCAGCGCACGGGTCTACGCTGCCAAATCAGTGGGGACCCGGTGTAAGTTTTTACCTGATCACAAATAATTTTTTTTTAATTTCTTTTCTTAAGAGATAAATTAATGATAGAGATAAGTTAATGAGTGATAATATGCAATTCTGAGAATACATTTATTATAGGGATTCATTTAAAAATACTGACCCGCTAGCGGGCGAAGGCAGAGGGGACCCGGTGTGAGTTTTTACCCAATCAGAAATGATTTTTTTTTATTATTATTCCTTTTCTTAAGAATAATATTTTATGAGTAATAACATGGAATTTTCAGCAATCATAAGGGTTGTGAAAGAATACACGTGTGCAGCGCTCATATATATGCAGTCGTTCGCACGCATTGCGCACAGGTCTACGCTGCCGAAGGCAGTGGGGACCCGGTGCAACATTTTTCCCAACCAGAATTTTTTTCTCTCTTTTTTTATCACATGATAAAAATTAATGCAATTTTGAGAATTCATTAATTATAGTGATACATTTAAAAATAGTGACCAGCGAAATAAAATATTTTTAAAAAGCAACATACATAATGATGCACGTTTTCTCTGCCAACGGCAGACAAATCCTATGTTATTGGAGAAAATTGTTATGAGAATTGTTCATTATCTAATGATTTTTCTTTCTTTTTTTCCCAATTCTGTACTTACATTCAGAAAATTCTCAAACTTCGAATTTGTTCTTGTTTTTAAAAATCGGTTTGATTTAATTTTTAATGTTTCATGTTGTATTTATGAAGTGCAAAAAAGCACTTAGTTCAATTTTTTCCCCTGCTTTTTATAGCTTTATGAAGTATTAAAAATTAAAGAAATTTTGAGAAAAACAAAAACAAATTTAATTATTCTGCATCGTTTAGCTCAAAAAGGGAGATCCTTCGTTTTATTGAAGGATCGAAATTGTGGTGGCACGTCTTCGGATCACCCTAAGGGGCGAGTTCCAGACTGTCGCCAATTGCTAATAGCATAGCACTAGTACAACATAAAACCCTCTGGATTTTTTAATTATGTAAATAGAAAAACAAATTATTGAGTCATTCTCATAACAATTTTCCCAATAAAATTAAAGGGAATTCACCTGCTGTTAATGCTATGTGGAGAGTCTCCGAGAGCTATAGAATGCACACAAACACTTTATTTATATTGTTTACTCAACTATTATATGTATGCATAACAGCAGAACTACAGGAATATTTTATGCATTAAAATATAAAAATACCTTTTAAATTTAACCACGCTTTGTATTTTTAGGTTAAATTTAGTGTATTTTATTGTTTGAGTCTGAAAAAGTTCATATTCTTTCTTCAACTCAAAGCTCTGAGTACTTTTTTTTTTTTTTTTATCAATAAATATCTTCTTTTACAATGGATAAAAAGTTTGCAGAATTAAAATTATTCTGATGAGTAAAACTGTAAACACCTGATACATTAATAAAATTTCCAATGACCTTAAAAAGCCCACAACAGGATTCACAAAACAATAGGGAAAAAATATTGAGTGGGATTCTCAAACTTTAATTAAAAAAAATAAAAAATAAGCAGATATTTCATATTTAAGTGAGAATTAAGTAATTTACATTTTGCAAATTTCTTTTTAGAGAATTACAAATGCAAATTAAACAACAACAACAAAAAAAAGTAAATGTTAAAATTGTAAATTTATTTATTTATTTTGTTTTCATTTTTGTGGCTAAGGACAGATACTTCTTCAATATTCATAATCTAAATTTTCATCAAAAAATGCAGAAAGAATTGCTCAAGTTATTACTTCAATTGCTCAAGTTATTACTGCTTCAAAATTTATTTTCAATTTGATTTTGAGTACTCAAGAGTGCTTGACAGGAGTGCAGTAACTGGAATAAACTAATTTTAATATATGATTATTGCAATTTTTAGCCTTCACTTGTTTCTTGATAAAATAAACAATTCATAAATCCTCTTAACAAACATTTACAATTAAGAAGTATTTTGAAATAATTACAAAATATTGCCTCTTTTTTTACTTTTATCAAGAAATTCAAAAGAAGTTTAAAAAAAAAAAAATCACTACAGGCTTCAAAGCAATTAATAAAATACCCAACTGAACTAAAAAATTGATGAAATACTCAATGAGCAATGCGAAAAAAAATTGGGGAAAATCCCCTTTATAATATATTTTTGAACGGGATTTTTCTAAATAATGTTAGTCTCAAAATCCCGTTCTTTAATGTGAACCCTGCACAACTCTACAGCAATTGGTTTTGAGTAAATGTTTTAGTTTTTTTTAATTAGTTATTCATATTTAAATAAAGTTTATAAAATTAAACTACATTATAAATATTGAAATTTGCCAACTCGATCCCCTTTCTGGGAACTAAAAATGGTTGAGAGAAAGCAATATACCTATATATAAACAGAAATGTATTTTCATAACCGCCATTTCCAAAATCGAAACTTTTACTCAACAAATTTGTTCGAATAATAGAAGAATTCCAACTAAATAAATAGAATTTCAGAATAGAAGTATAACTTAAAAATAATTTGACAAGCATTAAAATTTAAAAAATAAAATATACAGGATATGCAACTTAAAATTAAATTTCTTTCTATTTTAACTAGAGGTGAATCTAGGTTTTTCAAAATGGCACTCTTAAAAATACTTTCTGAATAATTAATTAAAATGTGCAAAGCAATTTTGAAATACTTTTAAAGATAAGAACAAAACAATTGTAAAATAACATAACTACAGATGTGGGTTGGTTAAATATAAAGATTTTCAAATCACTCTATAATAAAATAAAATTTAACTGGTAGACCGCAAGCAGAAATAGTTGCTTTAAATTTTGAGGAAAACTTATTATGAAGCAGTAAAGTTACCAGTTTAATAGTTCAATCAAAATGAATTGCTTAATATGCTATTATTTTGCTACTAATCAATAAAATTTACATGATATTTTTCTTTTTAAAGCTATTCCTAAAATTTCATTTTTTTTTCTTCTGATCGTCAAAATACACAATTATTTTGTTTATTAATCTATAAAATTTGCTCTTTTTTCAAAATTATTTTTTGAAATGAGCGATAATTTTGTGGCATAATAAAATATGGCATCATACTGCCACTTATTGAGAAACTTTATGCTTCATGTTAATTAATTACAGAAATAAGAGTTTATTTTATCGCTCTAATCAATAATTTTTTTTGCCCTAATCTATTTCTTAAATCCATGATAATTTTGTGGCTTATTATTGAAATGCAGAACCATTCGCCACAGACTGACAAATTTTAAGTTTAATAATAAATAATTGCAAAAATTCATAATTATTTCTTTGCCAATCAAAAAAGTTTGCTTCATTCAAAGAGGTTTACCAAAATATGCAATAATTTTGTAACTTGTTACTGAAATGTACAAGCATTTTGACCCCAACAGTCCAAAATTAAGCAAAATTTTGGAAATAGGCTTATTTTGCTGCAAATCCATGAAACTCAACCATTTTTTCAAGGTTATTTACATTGAAATATGTCATTTAGTGCCCTTATATTGAAATATAAAATTGTTTCACTGCTAATTATAAATATTTCAAAAATATTTTCCATAATACAAATTATTTGTCCACAAAATAAAATAATTAAATTTTCTGGCTTTCTTTAAAGACCATTTACCAATTTACACGCTAATTTTGCAGCTCATCACTGAAATATGAAGCTATTTCGTTGTTCATATAGCCAGGTAAAATTGAAAACTGTCTGCACACATAAGTATTTGACCAAACACTTCCTGCAAAAATTCTGTGGGGTTATACACAGAGTTGATAAAAATCTGATTTTTTTTTATTTAAATCAGTTTTTTTCAATTTAAATAGAATTTTTGAAATTTAAATATATTTAAGTATAATATTTGATACAAACAAATTAAATTGTTGAAGTTAAATGTCAATCAATCAATTATTTTTTTATATATAATTAAAAATACATATAACTAAAAAATATATACAAGAATAATTCATAAATCAGTAGAAAATAATTACTTACCTTACAATATAGGGTTTTCTGCTTGTTTTAATTATCTATAATCTATATCATAATTTAAATAAAGGATGCTTCATGTTAATTTAGACATTTTACTCCTTCAGCCATAGATTTATTAGAAAGATGAAGTAGACTAAGGGCTGTAATCACAATAATTTTTATTTTTTCTGAAAATTTTACAACCAATATTTTATATTTTATTTAGTGACAGTGATTAAATGATTTATAAATAAAAACAAGTTTAGCTGCTTTATCATTTCCAAGTCTATTTCGAAGTTTAGATTGCACTAATCCATAAGTTGAAAAAATCCTCTCTAAAGAAGCAGTTGATGCCCTTGTAGTTAAGAATTGAGTAAGCGCCTGGTTCAGGTGATCAATTTTTCCAGTGTTACTTGAGAAAAAGTGACTTTTCCACCAATCGAGTGGGGAAATCTTACTGAGCATATACTCACCAAAAAGTAATTGATAGAAAGGATCAGATTTTCCAAGGAATTTCATTATGATTATAACTGGAATAATATCGGGGGTGTAATTTTCATTTGCAAATGTAAAAGATTGTTTTCTTTCCAAATCGGTCAAATTTTTTTCAATAAGCTAAGAAATAGACTACTAGATAAGCTAAGAAATGGAAAGCTCCCAATTATTCTTTCTTACAACTACTCGGTTACTCGGCCAAAGTGCTACTCGGTGCAGCACTAGAGAGAATACTGATGTATCTATTGATTCACAGACTAATATATATTACTTTGTATATTGATTCAACTAAATTATATTAAGTGTCGGCTTTTACAAATCTCTTTGATGTCAAAATAGCCATATATATGAGTTCGCAGCGTTCAGTTTGGGCTTCCGCTTGCGTCACATCCTGTAGACACTAAGCTAATTGCTTTCCCTGTATCCGTCTGCGGTGTTTAATTTGTTGATTGGAAATTGGAATTAATACGAAATTTTGCATGATTAGACAAATATTGCTAGTGCTCGGATACTTTTGCTGTGACCCACCGGTGTAACACGCCGGCGTGAACGTGTTAATCATAATTTTCATTAAAGAAATTAAAGTAACACTGAGATATGAGAGCGAGAGTATGAGCAGTGTTTTTACATTTTCATTTTCAATCGGGGATTAAAATATTTATTCAAAAATTCCACTTACTTGCATGATTTAATGGTAATAGTGTTTTATAATTTTATATTCTTAAAACTTGCTTATATTTTTAAACTTAATTTTACGTATATGTAATTATAGGCTTCGCCTGATCGCCCGAAAGTATTGTTATATGTAAACAAACCCAAATTTTCATTTTTTATAGTCGCTTTTTTCTCAAAATGTTACTCAGTTTTCTGTTATATGATAATTAAACAAGTTTTTGAATTAATTATTATGTTTATCATTACTATTATTATGTTATTATTGGTAATATGTCACCTTTTAGCTTAGAAATTTTTGGAAAAATTAGGGGTATCCAGTGATATTGTCTTAGTCTTAATATTGGGATACTGACCGCTGTAGCATGAATTTTCAGATTCGTGCACGACGAATTAGCTGCATCCAGTGATTTAATTTATTTTTTGTTTGTTTTGTGATTGCTTCTGTACAGATTTTCATGCGTTTTCAGATTCATGCAAGACTGTAATTTTGAAAATTTGGGGCAAATCTTCAAGTTATTTCATATTATACATAATTTATAATGCTGAATTTTATGTATTAAAGCTTGAAAGCTCTCTGACAAATTGTGAAAATAGTTTTTCAGTTGCATAAATTTGGTAAGAAATGAAATTATAAACAAACTGTCACTAAACAGTGTGAGCAATCTATTAATGATAAATTATGCAGGCCAAGTGGGTTTAATTTTTAAGATGCATTTGTACAATTAACTGCTATGGGGGGGGGGAGAAGAAAAAGAAATCTAAGTAAGAAAGCTTTTGATAAGTTTTATTTAGTTTATTTTTGGAATAGCTTTACTATAAGGTGCCCATTGCTGTTGCTGATGTACATCTCACTGAATGAGTCGATTACTGCAAATCGATACTCTGAATCATTACAAAACATCAAAAACACATTTTAAGAAAATAAATTATTGTTTCACTCTGTTGCTTGTTTTGAAATTCACTGAAATAAATTAAGCATATTTTAAAGATTAACAAAATATTTAAAACAGTAATAGAATTTTGAGCTACTTCACCACACAAAAAAAAAAAAAAAAAAAAATCAGAGCTTTAACACATAAAATTCAGCATTATAAATGATGTATAATATAAAATAACTTGAAGATTTGCCCCGAATTTTCAAAATTACAGCCTTGCATGAATCCGAAAATGCATGAAAATCTGTACAGAAGCAATCACAAAACAATCAATAAATAAATAAAATCACTGGATGCAGCTAATTTGTCGTGCACGAATCTGAAAATTCATGCTACAGCGGTCAGTATCCCAATATTAAGACTAAAACAATATCACTGGATACCCTTAATTTTTCCAAAAATTGCTAAGCTAAAAGGTGACATATTACCAATAATAACATAATAATAGTAATGACAAACATAATAATTAATTCGAAAACTTGTTTAATTATCATATTACAGAAAACTGAGTAACATTTTGCGAAAAAAGCGACTATAAAAAATAAAAATTTGGGTTTGTTTACATATATCAATACTTTCGATCAGGCGAAGCATATAATTACATATACGTAAAATTAAGTTTGAAAATATAAGCAAGTTTTAAGAATATAAAATTATAAAACACTTACCACTAAATCATGCAAGTAAGTGGAATTTTTGAATAAATATTTTAATCCCCGATTGAAAATGAAAATGTAAAAAACCCTGCTCACACTCTCGCTCTCATATCTCAGTGTTACTTTAATTTCTTTAATAAAAATTATGATTAACACGTTCACGCTGGCGTGTTACACCGGTGGGTCACAGCAAAAGTATCCGAGCACTAGCAATATTTGTCTAATCATGCAAAATTTCGTATTAATTCCAATTTCCAATCAACAAATTAAACACTGCGGACGGATACAGGGACAGGGAAAGCAATTAGCTTAGCGTCTACAGGATGTACGCATCCGTATGATGTACGCATGCGCTCCAAAGACCATGGACCATGGTATAAATTCGTGTGCATGAGGGATTTAAACGTTTTCGCTTTTAAAAAATTTTTAATTCATTATGAAAAATGATGCAATAGAATATCTATAACTAAAAAATACTTCTTTTTATTTTAAATATTATCTAAATATTTTTTTGACGAAATGGGAAATTTTAAAATTAAAAATATTTTCTTCATAACAAAAATTTATTGACTGCATTCACGTTGGTCAGCCAACCAACGTGCCTTGAAAGTAAGGACCGAATTACGACATTTTCGCCGAATAAAAGCATGCATTTTGGCGGAGTAATATAGTTCTATTTTTAAAGCAACTTTTACAAAAAACAAGAGTTTTCCTGAAAAAAACAAAAACGTTACTCGATTCAGAAAGATCCCATTAACAACATATATTAATTAAATTAAAATCGTTCGTGCGGTTTTAGAGATATTTTTTCATGAATTTAGTTCATTACATCCTTACACCTCACGTTTTTCCTTTTTGGCTTTAAATTGAGATTCAGATCTCAAAACATACTGCATGTAGGAACGTAAAATTTTCAGGATAGATTAAGACCGACGATAAAAAATTATTTTGAAAATATCAGAACAAAATATGGTATATTTGCTGAGATATTAAGTGTCGGCTTTTACAAATCTCTTTGATGTCAAACTAGGCGTATATATGAGTTCGCAGCGTTCTGTCCGTTTGACCTTCCGCTTGCGTCACTCGAAAAACTGCCGTTTTTCATGATATGAATTATTGATAAGAGTAGTAGTAAACTAGGTAAAAAGGTTTGTGCATATGGGAGCATCGCTTGCCCCCCCCCCTTCCTGGGGGGGGGAGTAAACTTTCAATATGGGTATCTTTCGAAAGGTCTCATCAATACCTTTAAAACGAATGGTTGAACTATAGATCTGCGATAATTTAAAACAAAGGTATCGATTTTTTTTTTTTTTTACTTTTGACGAAAAAATTGCATTTCTTCTGATAATTGCAAAAAGAAATAACTTTCTTTCGGCATTTAGTGATATAATGCTGGCAGATAAAAATCGTCTGCATTTATAATGGAAAATAATTTGATAATTTAATAAATAATTTGTATGGAATAAATTTTGTGTAAAACTATATAGAAGAAAGTCATGTGGTGGCCACTTCATACTAGTTTCTCTTGCAGATGTTTTAAGTTATAGGAATGTAGAATTATGATGAGTTTAGTGGTTGTTTAGTTGGCACCTTTAATGTTGTAATATTTTGATATTATTCTGTGTGTGATAAGAATTAAACAGTAAAACTACAAACACTAAGTTTGAAATCCATTCTTGTACACTTGAACTTCACAACACACATAAATAGTTAAAAATATTATTAATCCATTTTCCAAATTTTTAAACTTTCAATTTAGTTATAACTCAGTATCAGTAATTACACTTTTAAATATTTTTAAAATGATTTACCATATACACACACAGTAGTGTGACAATTAAATTTACTTTATTTTATAAATTAAAAACCTTTCCCATGATTTTTAGAGGAACTATTAATTTTCATTTAGATTCGGGTTTTGTTGCGGCCGAGGGGTTCTACGTTCAAAACTGTTAGACATGAGGTACCAGATTCGATCCCAGGTCGCGCTCGTCGGCACAGCTGTTCGGAGTTTTCCGTGTTTTTCTCCGAATCTTGCGTAAATATGGAATTTGAATTTGAATTTTGGGAATATAGTCGATTGACTGCTATAGGTCCTAGGCCTGACGGGGAGTGCCCTCCATGGGGGGTTGTTCTAAGGGATCTCAGCTCGTATATACGCAAGTTTCGAAGGAAAACGCAGAAAACTCAGAACGGCTAGCCCGACGAGCGCTATCTGGGATCGAACCCGGCACCTCGCGTCTACCAGCTTTGAGCGCAAAAATGCTCGGCCGCTGGTAGGCCAAGAGTAAATACGGGCTAGGACCCCTTAGAAAGACCCCACGGAGGACACTTCCCCTCAGGTCTAGGACTTGCAGCAATCAATCGGCCCTATTCCCAAATCCAATCCAATCGGATTTCGGGTCGGGTTCGGGTATAAAGAAATCGGCTTCGAGTCGGGTGCGGGTTGCCGAAAATTCTTTAGTGCGGGTTCGGGTCGGGTTTCGGGTTGATTCAAAGTTCACTTGTCGGGTTCGGGTCGGGTAATTGACGTTTCAAGGAGTGGTGTGAGTAAAAGTTACCTAAATAATTTGGAATAAACTTTTGAATTTAATAACAGCTTTGAATAGAGCCGGCGCATGTTTATGAACAAGCAACGCTATTCTGATCTTCTGCGCAACTTCTGCGAATGTAGGTAAAATATCTTTTCTCCATGTGAAATGTCAGTATATTTTATACGAAAATAAATTTAAAAATAAATTTGAGGCACTGAAATTTATTATATTATTTAAATAATATAATTTTAATTAATTCTTTGTTCTATAATCTTGACAAAAGATACCTTTTTATATTACAAAGTATTTTGAAATTGTTTTTCTGTTAAAAGCTCAAACAGTAATATTAAATACTCTGATCTAAATTCACTATTTAAAAAATATTTTTGATAATTAAATAAGCTTTTAATTATAATACATTATTAATTATTTTTTCCATAATTACTGATTAAAATAACTTTTTATATTAAAAATAATTTGGTGATTGTAGTTTAGGTGTTAACCCCGACTGAGAACATGAGGGTCGACAACCATGACCTGGGATCGAACCCGACACTTCCTGTCTACCAACGTGGACAGCAGAACTTCTGGGCTTATTGATTATAAAAGTCCAAATAAATGTATTCAGCGATTTCATCTAACTTAATTATAAAAAATTACATTTTTATAAATAAATTAGTTTTTTATTGAATATTTCATTAAATAATTTTTTAACTAGCTTTTTTTTTTTTTTTTTTTTTTTTTTCAATAATTATTCATAGAAAATAAAATCTTTTAATATTAAAAGTGTTTTAAAATAAATTTTTCTATTAAAAGCAGAAACAGTTGTATTGAGCAATCTCAGCTAAATTAATTATTAAAATTTATATTTTTGATAATTAATTTAGTTTTTAGATAATTAATTTAGTCTTATATTAGATGTTTTAAATATAATAATTTTAATTAGATCCTTAACTAGCTTTTTTTCATAATTATTCACAGAAAATAAAATCTTTTAATATTAAAACTGTTTTAAAATATTTTTTTCTAATGAAAGCAGAAACAATTGTATTACGGAATCGCAAAAATTTAATTATTAAAATTTATATTTTTCTTAATTCATTTAGTCCTTAGATAATTAATTTACTCTTTCTTTGAAAGTTTTTTTTAAATGAAACAATTTTAATTAGATCCTTATTTCTATAATCAGTTATAGAAAAAAATATTTTTATGTTTAAGCGCATTTTGAATTAGATGTTTCATTTTAAAACTCGAACAATAGTATAACATAGCTGCCAAGTTTTTTAATTTATTCCGGAATGTTGTTAGTCCCGCTGCTTTTTCACACCGTAATATTTTCAGAGTGATTTTCTTAATATTTAATAGTAATTATATAACGAAGAACTGTTTTCTACAAAGATTACAGTGTGAAAAAAAGTAGGGGCTAAGAACATTCTGGAATAAATTAAAAAACTTGGCAGCTATGTATTAAGCAATTTCAATTAATTTAATTATTACAATTTTACATTTTTAATAATTAAATTATTTTTAATTTGAATGTATTATTAAATGATTTTTTAATTATTATTTTTTATATATAATAAATAAAATATAAAAAGTTTTTTAATAAAAAATATTTTGGTGGTTGTGGTTTAAGCGTTAAAGCCTATTGACGATATACAGAACCTAAGCCTGGATGAAATGCCTTTCATGAGAGTTATTTCTAATGATCCCTGGTCTGTATATACGCGAGTTTCAGAGAAAACCATGGAAAATTGCAAACGTCTACGTTGAAATGTGGGACCTTGGATCGAACACGGCAAAAGAAACCAATCAGATCCCACTAGTGGCTGAGAGGATCTGCGCTCAAAGCTGGTAGACGTGAGGTGCTGGGTTCCATCCCAGGTAACGCTCGTCGATCTAGCCATTCGGAATTTTCCATGGTTTTCACAGAAACTTGCGTAAATACGGGCTAGGAACCCTTAGAAAGACCTCCACGGAAGGCACCCCCTTTCAGGCCTAGGATCCTTGAGTAGTCAATCGGCCTTATTCCGAAGCACTAACACCAATCTATCAACTTGGAGAGCAGAACCGCTCGGCTACTGAAATAGGCCTTTTAATTAAAAATACAAAAAATATTATAAAGTAATTTGAAGTAATTTAATTATAAAAAAATATGTTTTTAATAAATAAATTTTTATTTTTTAGTTTTTATATTTTATTGAATTATTTTTTTAAACTAGCTTTTATTATTATTATTTTTGTTCATAGAAAAGAATATATTTTAATATTAAAAAAAATTTTAATAAAGATTTTTCTATTACAAGCCGAAACAATAATGCTAAACAATCTCAACTAATTTTATTTAATTATATATATATATATATATATATATATATATATATATTAGTTAAATTGATTTTCTAGATTTTTTATTTTTATTTATTTATTTATTTATTTCAATCATTAATTATTTACAGGCAAAAAAGAAAAAAAAAATGCAATATTATATAGTATTTATAGTATTTAGAAATAATTTTTTCAATTAAAAGTTCAAATAGTTCTATTAAACAAATTAATCTTATTATTAAACATTTTGATTTTTAATAAATGCAATAATTTTTAATTATATTTTTATATTACATAATTCCTTAGATATTTTTTTCTATAATCTCCCAAAGAAAAAAATATGTTTACATTAAAAGTATTTAGAAATAGATTTTTCAATTAAAAGCTCAAATAGGTCTATTAAACAAATATTAAACATTTTGATTTTTAATAAGTGCAATCATTTTTAATTATATTTTTCTATTAAATAATTCTTTAATTGTTATTATTATTATTATGTATAATCCCCCATAGAATTTTTTTTATTATTGTTAAAAGTATTTTAATACAGATTTTTCAATTAAAAGCATCCATATATACATTTATTCATTTATATAATAAGCAATAACAATGGCTAAATCTTAGCAGAAATGTAAAACTTGGTAAAAATATTAGAGAAATGGAAGTACATGTAG
Source organism: Salticus scenicus (assembly GCA_963930645.1). Taxonomy (NCBI): domain Eukaryota; kingdom Metazoa; phylum Arthropoda; class Arachnida; order Araneae; family Salticidae; genus Salticus; species Salticus scenicus. The sequence continues at coordinate 94,536,813 of OZ005662.1, forward strand.
CCAAGCCGTTATTTGTCAAATAAAATTGTTTCTTAACCTGGTTTGAATTCTTTTTAACACTTGTTGTCTGATCCCTTGTTTTGTATTCTATTTTTATAAAATTGAATTACAAGATAAGAGAAAGCCCTGTGAGTGCCACACCAGATTATTAAAATAGGCAAAAGAACTAAAATACTAGCGCATACTAGCACCCCCTCCCACCTCAAGCTACGCACTTGAATTACATTACAATAATTGTATATTGTAAAAAGAAAAAAAAAACTCTTTTCTAAATTTATTGACTTTTGTACGCGTTTGGGTTTTTTATTTAGTAATTAAATTCAGTTTTGTTAACTCTTTTTAATGAATTTAATCATTGAAGCCCCTCCCCCCCTCCTTACACATGAACACATCTGTGTTGCACCTGCTTTCGGATAGAACCGGTCGCAAGTGCTACCATCAAATCAAAGCGGTCGCAAGTGCTACGATTTTAACCCCGGTCGCATCTGTCCCGATCGCAAGTGCTACACCACCCTTACTTATATCCCCATAATAAAGCAATGCTTCATCTAATGTAATAATAGGTCTGTGGATAAAAGTTAATATGTTATTATACATTAGTTTTCACAAAAAAAAAAAAAAAAAAAAAAAAAAAAAAAAAAAGAACATAGCTATATTTACGTTTATTCAACTTGTTTCGTTTACTTAATTTGATAAGCTATGATATCAAATACAGTATAATCATATAAAAATCAATTGAGGTAGTGAATCAACGAATGCTTTGCCAGCTTCGCTGGTCACTATATTTAAAGGGGACTAATGTGCAAGTTGTACCTGACGGGACTAAAGTAAAAGTTGTACCTCAAGGGACTAATGTGAAAGTTGTACCTCAAGGGACTAATGTGCAAGTTGCACCGAACGAACAAACTATTTCTTTCAACGAAAATGCCTACTAACCCTGGATGATAGGTCTAATATATCGTATCATATTATAGGGGAAATTTGGATAAAACGGGATACCATTCTTGTTTTACTTTACTATGGAAAATATATTGAAGAAAATCACATATTTTATTTTTTTGTAACTACAACATTTATTGAAGCACACAAAAAAAAATATTTTTAACTAATTTTAATGACTGTGAAATAGTAAAAAAAATTATTTACCAAACTCTTACACATCCCGTTTTAGCATACCTGGGTTGGACAAAACGGGATAGGGATTACAATGCTTAATTTTTTGTGTAAAACTAACTGAAAAGCATAATTAACTGGCAAAAACCTGTAAAGCAAAATTTCTGCTTGAAAGAACAATGCCTTCAGTAACCAGAGACTTGAAAAGAGTTTTTTTTATGTTATTATTTACAAAATGGGAAAGAGATTTTATTTTGGCCTATAGCAGAACCAAAGTCGCATATAAAGGTGTCCTCCTCTTCGTCGGCATTAGAACACGCTTCGTGAGCCCATTCTTGGTATCCAGAACATTGGATCCAACCTTCACCAGCCTTAGAGTCGACGTACAGTGTATTACAAAATATGCAGATTTCTCCTCCCTCTGTTTCATTTTCAGACGATGACGACATGAATTCTTGGCTGCTTGGTGAAGGTTTATTAAACTTTTATATGTTTTGACTTTTAACATCAGGATTAGGCTTTCCTTTGGATTATTTTGTAGGCATACTTTTAGGTTTGATTGGACCTGGTAGCTCTTTTTCATCCTCTTTTCCCTTTCCTTTACATACAAACTTCTCTTTTGGAATTTTTAAGAGGGATTTTTTAGCAGCCTTTTCTTCAATTTTCTTGGTTATATTTGTAGTTAATCGTCCTTTCTTTTTCTTCCATTTCTAACTTACTCCTATATGGAGATGATGCTATTACTACGGTTTTCTTCTTTCCCTTATCAGCCCTTTTTTCTGGGCGAGGACTTTTTACTTGAGGTACAGGCAGAACAAACTTTGGAGAGATGGAAAATGGTAGCTTAGGTCAGTAACAAGAGAGTTCTAATCCTTTCTTCCCTGAGGATGTTGCAGGTTGGTCTGGACATAGGCTGTCTCCTCACAAGTTTGTTGGTTGGTCTACTTCTACGATGTCCCTTGAAGAAGTTGAAGGTTGCTCTTGGTCTTTGCTCATATCAGTCTGGTGCCCAACGCCTGGAGGTTCTTGCTGCAGGTCTGACGTAGGGTGGTCTGTGGTGACAGATGGTGCAAACAAGTGATCTGGGAAGATGTCAGGATTGTAAGGACTTATGCCAGTTTTTCTAAACCCTTTAACGGCAGTTTCTGCAACAGCTGCCCGGGAATAGGCTGCGTTGAACAGTTTTGCAACTTCGTAAATTGTGACGCACCTACCTGGATGGTTGAACAGCCACTTTTGAACTTCTTGTCCATAATACGTGTTCAGTGGAGCCATGAAACTGACATCCAGGGGCTGAAGGCGATGAGTTGTATGTAGGGGGAAGGTTAGGATGGTTACATTATTTTCTCTTGCCAAATTAAGTTCCAAACATTTGGTGTGACTGTTGTGTCCATCAAGTAGCAACAGCACTGGCTTCTCATGGGCAGGGTTAGAAAATTCTACGATTTTTTTAAACCAAACAATGAAGGTCTCCTTCGTGATCCAGCCGGTCTTGTGATATACTGCAAATGATACTGGAAAAGCATCATCCATGAGTCGTGGGTTTTCCTTCATTCGAGGAAATACAAACATAGGAGTGACGAATATACGGCATAAAAAAAAATGTATCCCGTTTTATCCAACTCATAAGTGTCCCGTTTTGTCCAACTCCGACCCTTTTCAAAACAAACATGGCTGATGCCTAAACGTGAAAGGAAAATTAGATAGATTACACATGAGAATGTTGGTTAATAAATGCTTAATGAAATGTAATACTCACTGGAATTGCATTCCCATATATGTAGGCAGTATAATCTAGAAAACAACGCATGTAAATGTAGAAAGTTCCAAGAAATCAGAGTAAAAAAGTTCTAAGAGCTACAACTTTCCATCAACTAGTGGTCTCGAGGCGGGACGAACTGAGAATAGTGTAATGACGGCCGAGAACAAGTTTCTGTCGTCGTCCGCTCGATAGCAGTACTAGACAGGTCCTTAGGCGACGTATCCCGTTTTATCCAACTTTCCCCTATATCGTATTTATCGTAATATAACTCAATACTTATTTCGCTTCCTTCTTCGACTCGTTTTAATACGCATTTTTTATATGCATGAGCAGCCCCCGAAAAACAAAAACATTAAATTCATTTTTTTACTTACTTTTTATTTCATATTATTTCTCGCGCACTTTTTATTTCCTAATTCAAAATTATTTAAAAAAAACTTTTTCGATATCACTTGTAACGATACTGATTATTATTAATTTTCTTTTCTTTTTCTTTCAATAATAATAATAATAATAATAAAAGATTTTGATGAAATTCTGGCAAAAGCAGAATTTAGTTTAGGACGGAGGACTATTTTTTTTTTCTTTTTTCAAATTATATCATCGCTTTCAAATTATTCAATTATATTTTCGATAAATTTTAGATTTCGACAAATGTCCAACTATCGAAATCGACAACGTAAAAATCCCAGATTGAGACTAATAAGCCCTCAGTCCTAAAAAAAAAAAAAAAAAAAAAAAAACTAATAGTCCTCCGTCCTAAACTAAATTCTGCTTTTGCCAGAATTTCATCAAAATCTTTATTATTATTATTATTATTATTGAAAGAAAAAGAAAAGAAAATTAATAATAATCAGTATCGTTACAAGCGATATCGAAAAAGTGTTTTTTAATAATTTTGAATTAGGAAATAAAAAGTGCGCGTGAAATAATAGGAAATAAAAATAAGTAAAAAAATGAATTTAATGATTTAATGCTTTTGTTTTTCGGGGGCTGCTCATGCATATAAAAAATGCGTATTAAAACGAGTCGAAGAAGGAAGCGAAATTTAGTATTGAGTTATATTACGATAAATACGATATATAATATGATACGATATATTAGACCTATCGTGCAGGGTTAGTAGGCATTTTCGTTGAAAGAAATAGTTTGTTCGTTCAGTGCAACTTGCACATTAGTCCCGTGAGGTACAACTTTCACATTAGTCCCTTGAGGTACAACTTTCACTTTAGTACCGTCAGGTACAACTTGCACATTAGTCCCCTTTAAATATAGTGACCAGCGTTTTATTATTATTATTATTATGTATTTCTTCTTCGAGAATTACAATCAATGAACTTTTTTTTTTTTTTAGTACGACAGGTCGTACTGTTTCTTTCAGACAGAGCCGTTACCATTTTTTATCTGTCACCTTGAATGAACGTGCGAACATTTTTGTTTTTATCTAAATATATAAAGCTGAAAGTATTATATTTAGCAGGAGGAAGATTTATGATAATTTATGACGAGGTATACTTCTAATATATATATATTTTTTAATTAATTAATTTTTTTTTATTAAGAATGGAAAGAAGTAAAGACACAACAAATTCAGAATGGATTAATGTTAATTTCAAACTACACTTGCCGCATCAAAGATCAAAAAATCTTCTTGACATTCATTTTGCGCAGTGCTGGCAGATTGAGGGAAATTTCCCTCAAAATGGGAAATTTTGATGCAATTTTAGATATTGAGGGAAAAAGGGAAATTTCTTCTCAAAAAGGAAAATTTTACTTTGTCAGTTTTTAAAGCATTTTTTGTTAGATTTATTTTCCCTCAAACTCAAACTGTCCGAACTAATTTCTGTATATGCTGAGATCTCAAAAGCTAATCAGTGCAATTTCTTCATCTTTTGTAATAATAATCTAAAATATTCAGAAAAAAATTATTGATATAGTTTTATTCGGCCTAGTCATTCAAAGCAATCCCTGATTTTCTCAGAAATACTTGTGAATATTGACTAGTATTCCTTAGAAAGATACTTATGAAGGTGCATTTTACCCAGGCGTAAGTCCAACGCACGGGGCTTTTAGCCATCTCTTAATTGAATAACATACATTTTTAATATTGAATTTTAGTAATCGTTTGCTGTCATTTTTTTCGATTGAATAATATGAAGTTTACGATTAAAAAAGAATGGCATTTAATTAAAAGACCGCTCGACGCCCTGAAATTGTGAATAATTTACCTTAACCCTTATACAATACCATATACAAATACAGTGCAAGTTATCTTACTCTGAATAGAGCCCACCCTGAATAGCTTCAAAGCCTTGCATGTTGAGCAACTGAGGGAATTTTTATGCCCGAAAGGGAAATTTTCCAGCGAAATGTGGGAAATTTTAAAATTTCGATTTGGCAGCACTGATTCTGCGTACCTCGTCAGCGGTTTGTTTACATCATAGAATATTTACGTTACACATTCCTCTTGACATCTCTTTTGCACATTTTGTTTACGACAGTTTGGCGCAGAAACTTTGCTTGAATGTGGAAAAGGGACAATAACAGAGAACATTTCGTTTTTTATTTTTATTTTTTTTAATATATTTATTCATTTAATTAATATCGTTTCATTTATAACAATTAAATAATAAATTAAAGAAAAGAACAAAGTTGATGAATCCATTTATCTTTATTAGAAGTATAATTATTTACTTTTCTTGAAATATTTTTGTTTCAATTTAGAACAACTTAGAAAAAAAATTAGTTTAGAAGAAATTATTTTGCATTTGTTAATTAATAATCATATTTATATCATTAAAATGCATTGAATACTAATCAATTACATTTACATCTGAAATAAAATATTAAATACTGATGTGAGTGATTTTAGATTGTCGGCCTATGATGAATGAATTGAATGCTTTTAAAAATTTTGTAAAATTATTAATTCTTAATTTACAGCTTCATAAGATGTTGTTATTAGTGTTTATCGAATGCATTTAAATTTTTTAATGCCTTTTGTTGAAAAACATAAGTGAAATTGTTCAATCCGTCCGTTTCTCGCTCATTCAAGACAGACGAACAGACAGATACGCAAATTGAAATCATATTCACACTTAAAAATTGTTAGACAGTGTTAAAAACGCTTAATGTAAACGAAAGTGCAATTCCAGCAAATTTTTATTTAGAGCTCTTAATGTAACTGAATATTTCTATGTGGCCCTGTAAATCAAATGCTGTTCATGCTATATTCTATAGAGAGCACTCTTTTGTGCATATGGATAACATATTTCTATTTCATTAAGCTTTGTGGGAAGTAAAGTTATTAAAATTTAGTTTATAGAAATACCTCTCATAGAATGCAATGCTTTGGAATACTTTCGAATGTCCCTATGCACAAACCAGTGGTAATATTTATTCCATTTTATAAATGAAACATCTGATAGTGAACTTGAATAACATATTTCATTTTCATTAACATTTGTGCACAATTAAGGTATTAAATATGGCTTACAGAAATACACTGTTAAAAATTTTTCTGTAAATTTACAGAGAATCTATTGGTAATTAATTATATTAAGTCTTATGTAAATTTACAGAGAATTACACAAAGAGATTCTGTCAAAATGCAGAGAAACTATTCTGTAAATCAATCATAGTCTCTGTAAATTTACATAGATCAAAATATTCAAGTCTCTGTAAATTTAAATCTGTAAAACATCAAAGTCTCTGTAAATCTACGTATGTAAAAATTTGCAAGTCTCCGTAAATTCGAGCATGTAAAAGCATCTAAGTCTCTGTAAATTTACCATTGTAAAAATATTCAAGTCTGTGTAAGGTTACATACGTAAAAACATCCAAGTCTCTGTAAAATTACATATGTAAGAACATCCAAGTCTCTGTAAAATTACTTATGTAAGAACATCCAAGTCTGCGTAAATTTTGTATATAATATTACGAAATGCTCAGTAAATTTATCCATGTAAAAATACCTAATATTTGAAGGCCCCACTATTGGCAGAGAAGCTCTGCTCTCAAAGTTTGAAAGCGAAAGGTGCCTGGTTCGATCCAAGGTTGCGAATTTCGACCTACACTTTCGGAATTTTCCGCAGATTTCTCCGAAACTTGTATAAATATGGGATAACACATTTTAGAAAGACCTACACTTACGACATTCCCCACAAGTCTAGAAACCTAGCATAACCAATCGGCTTTAACCAACGCCGATTAAATATTAGTACGTTTACAAGCGTATTGAAGACACTCTAAATTAGCATATACTTAAAATAAATTCCATTATTATCAATTTACAAGTACAAAAATATCCAACAGTAAGTTTATCTTCATGAATATATGTAAAAATCTAGTAAATACGTTACATAAGTACAGATTCTTACACAACTTAAGGAAGATAAACTTAAAGTTGGACGTTTTTGTTCTTGTAAATCCATAGTCTTGGGATTTATTTTAAATGCGCGTCAGTTTATAATGTCTTAAACAGGCTTCTAAATATACTAATAATATTGTGGTGGTAAAATCACGTTGATTACTTCAGAGTTGTAGGCCTGTATAGAATGCCTTATGTGTAGATCATTCTAAGATGTTCCCTTATTTACAAAAAGTTTTTAAAAAAACCTTGCAAAATTTCGAATGGGTAGGCTAAAAATCTCAACCTGAGATCGAACTTGGCACCTCCCACCTTCAAACTTTGAGAACAGAACTCCTCGAAAATTGATGGGACAAGATGACCGGACTTTAGTATATATATAGACAAGCTGTACATTTTTTTTTAATCAAAACTACATTACAATTCAGAGGTATAAAGTTGGCTAAGCTTGTATTACCTTTGGTAGGGTTTGTAATGATGCGCTTCAACATGTTTTTAACTACAATTTTTATTAATGGTGTGGTACATTTTGCATACATTAAACTTTTAATATAAATTTTGAAAAAGAAGCTGATTTATATTATGTTACTTCTAAAAAAATGATCAGAAATAATTGCAAAATATGTCATATGGTAGCTTAATATTGCTCGGTTATATTTAGTCCATAAAAAAAAATTAAGAACTTAATTCCCTCATTTAATATGACTCAATAGTGAAAGATCTCACAGGTCTAAATCTAAAATTTTGATTTGATAATTTTGGCTGATATCGATGGTCTTTGCTGGGCTGAAACCGAAACTAGTCACATACAGATTTTTATCAATACAAGGTGGGCTATTTTTTTTCATGACTCTTCCACCAATATAATTATACGGTTACTTTTATAGTATAATTCCATGATTAATTACAATTAATCATGGAAAGAGAAGGAATTGTGTCGGTAGACACCCTGTATTGGCAAAAGCTATGTGTGACAGAGAAAAACTGGCTTCATTTTCGGCTTCAGCTCATCAAAAATATAGGTATCAGCTAAAATAAACAAAATAAATTTTGCCAACATTATATTTGTAGATCTGTGTTAACCTCAGTTTCTTTCATTCAAAAAACACATCCAATTTGTAAATACACTTTTTTTTTTCTTTTTTTAAACAAATGTATATATATTACATTTTGATTAGATATTAACTTAAATCAATTAGGAATTTAATTAAAACACTAATCGCTTAAAATGCATTATGGTATTAAAAAGGTGTAAACTTTCTAATTGGGGGGGGGGGGGGGAGTAAGTAGTAGTAGTATTAAAAAAATGTTAGGTACACTACATTTCCATAATGACCGTACACTTTCAATTTCAGACATTTGTAAAAGTATTCCAAAAAATGTTAAACAAATCATTTTGAAACGTAAGGGGTGTGAAAGGAGGACCAGTAAAAAATTAAAGTAAAGTGAAAGTATTTGGCTTCACTGTGTAATAATTAATGCTTGAAATACGATATGGCAGTAGCATGTAGACAGTAGGACTCTTTCTTATTAATTATTTAAGTTTATATGTCTCTATCGCATATAATCAGGGAAATAAAGGTTTCTTTAAAAAATTGCAAAAAAAATTTTCATTTTTTTTTTTTTTTTTTTTTAAACTACTATAACATGCAAAAGACATTAAAAGACAGTGCAAAGTTATTTTCAGGAAACTCGACATACAATATTAAACACAGCATACTGCAATCAGAAATATATATATATATTAAATATCTAACAAAATATGAGTGTTTTTTCTAAATTTCTAACTGAACATGCGTAAATGTTTAGCGAAATTTCATTTTCAAAATTTAACAGCCAAATTTATTGAGCTACTTTTATAAAATATTTTGTAAACTCAAGAAGTTCTACATCATAGAATAAATTAAATTTCAGCTGCTCTCCAAAAAAGAAATTGTTAAAAGGGTTTTCCCAATATTTATTTACAATCACAGAAAATTGCATTACCATTCATTGAATCAAAATAAAAGTGTGAGTAGAACTCTTTATACTTTAGCGTTTCTTCGAGAGTAACTGAAGACCAGTTCATCTTTGGCGTAGAACTTTGGGTTTACACAATACTTGTTTGGGTTTTTTATATAAGTAGTTTAAAGCATTTGGCTACTAAATTATACAAATGAAATTTAGCTAAAACTTAGTCATGCGCAGTTAAAAGTTATTTAGCAAAAATGCTCACATTTCATTACATATTTAGTATTTCATTCATTCTGATTGCAGTATGTTGTGTCTAATGTTGTATATTGGGTTTCCCGAATATAGCTTTGTACTGGATTTAATGCCGTGCTTAAAAAAAATAAATAAATAAATCCACTGAAGTTTTGCTCGCCAATTTTTAAAAGAAATCTTATATCTCCCTGATTACATGCGGCAGAGTCTTAAAAATTTATACAGAAAATGAGAATGAGCCTCATAATCATATGCTACAGCCAGATTGTATTTCGAGAATTACTTTATACTGGGTAATGCCAAATACTCTCATTTTTCTTTAAATTTTTAATGGTCCCCTTTTCACTTTTGGCAAAAACAAATAACTGAACTACATGAGGTATAACATGCTTTTTACACTCCTGAAGTTTGAAGATGATTTGTTTAGTAGTATTTGAGTTATTTTAAAACAAATCTAAATTCGAAAGTGTCCAGTCATTTATGGAAAGGTAGTGTATTAAGTGAATTTGAAATTTAAATACTCAAATTGATTTTTATATTAGCTAAAAAAAAATTTACTAATTCATTTCCATATAAAGGTCTCTCTTAAAAACTATGTATACAATTTTTGTAGTGTATTAAAAAAGTAAATTTCTGCAACATTTTAATGCAATGCATATTTTGTCACTTAAACCAAGACTAACAAGTTTGATGCAAATTTTATTTCGAACTGTAACACAATTTGAACATTTTCCAATACTATAAAATTATTATTATTATTATTATTATTATTATTATTATTATTTTAATAAAATTGGTTTTTAAAGGTTATTTTACTTGAAAATAAAAATTCTCATTTCAGATCAGATTCCTAATGTGTAATCGTAGAAGTATAGGAACATAGCAAAGGTTTGACACCTAAATAATTTCATTTTTTATAATTAATTCATTGCAATGTGTAGAATAATTTCCTTAATTATTGCAGTTTCTGGGATATAAATATTTTAGATATACGGCACGTGAAGAGAAAATATACGTACAGTCGGTAACAAAAGTGTCCGAACACTGGCAAAAATTCCTATATAAACAAACGTACACTTCATACGGTTTTGTTAAATAAACCCTTATCGAATCATGTTTTTACACTGACTAAGAACAGGATTCGACAAGGATTTATTTAACAAAACCGTTTGAAGTGTGCTTTTTTTATATAGGAATTTTTGCTAGTGTTCGGACGCTTTTGTTACCGATTGTACGTATTAAACAGTAGATTAAAAAATATAGAGCTTTTCATATTTTTAAATATTAATTTAGGTTTCAATGCAGATGGAAATCGGGTACTTTCATCATTCATTCCATAAATTCAAATCTTTAAAATATAAAACTTTTTATTAAAAAAGCCATTAGATTATTTTGAATTTAAAAAATTTCGACTTTTATTTTTCTTCTTTTTTACAAAACAAATTTCAAAACATTTTTTCTTCTACAAAATAGGATCTAAAGAAGAAACAAATACTTCGCTTTTACACCTGAAAGCAGTACCCCGGTAATTTACTAGAATCAATGCAAGAAGCTCACTAAGAAGAAAAACATCTTTGCTGCAAAGAAAACATACAATTAAAAATAATTAAAAAATAAAACATACTGAATTAGATTTAAATTTAACTTTATTCTACTAACACTGAACGTTTTTTATTTTTTATTTTTTAATGAGATTAATAAAAGATAAATGTTGAAAGTGTCTTTAATAACAGGATAAATATTTGAATACAATTTGCAAATGTCTCTGATGAGGTTATTTTACGGCATTTTCTATTTTCATATTTCTTAGACAACTTGTTCCGTTTCTTATATCAGGATAAATTTCCATTATAACTAGAAAAAAGAAAAATGATGAAAAATTACTATTGTAGGAAAGCACTTCAACTATAAATTTTTAAAACAAAATCTACATCCTATGACATTTTAAGCAAATAATGAAAAGAAAGGATTGTAATTCCATGGCACTAAAAAAGAAATTGAGTATACATAAGCAAATTTTAAAGTGTATCTTTTATACTCCATCTAAATAGAATATAACGAAAATCCATCTAAAGAAAATAAAAGTAGATATACATGATATTTTAAAACATTAATACAGGGAGAAGTCACTTATATAATGAAATCATAAGATATTTATGTACCATTTTATGAACGCCAGTGTAACAGGAATATTTTTGAAGTATTTTATGTTAAAAACAAATATGGATTGGAGTGGATTTGGGAATAAAGGCCGACTAACTGCTGTAGATTAGATCTTAGACCTACTTTGAAAAGACTTTATTCAAGAGCTTTTAAAAGAGTTTCCCCCCTTCCTATATGACATTTTTAAAGTTTCCGTCTGTGTTCCCAGCACGTTTTTTATTTTTTTTTTTTTAACAAGTGCTTTAAAGTTTTCAAAAATGTCGAGACATTCCCAAGGTACAGGGAGTAAAGTGGGACTTTTGATAACTATATATAACGACACTTTCAAAAAATATTGAAAAGAATTTAGACAGTTTTAAGTAAGCCTCAATTTATTACCGAAAACCCCACCGTGGGCTTATTTTTAAGTGTTATTAGCCCATATTTACATGAATTTCAGACAAAACCTTGGAAAGCACCGAACCACTAGGACAGCATGCGTGACTACATATCGAATTCAGCACTTAAAATTACGAACTATTTCCGGTTTATTAAATATATTTAAAAAGGATTTTCTAAATATCATTTGGTCTTTAATAATTACATAAACTAATGTAAATACACATTACAGTAATTTTTTGTGGTCTTAAGCTACAGATAAATCATTTTAATTAACATTATTCTTTATTTTCATTATTAACATTATGATAATTACTTAAATATTCTATCTCCAAAAATTTAAATATTTAATGAAAACACTTTCCGGTGGTGAAGCATTAACGTCCCCCTCCCCCACCCCCCCACCCCCAAACCCCTCAAAAGAAAGAAAAGAAAATTAAAAGTTAAAAACTAACTAAATAAATAAAATAAAAATTGAATCACTTGATAAATAAGAATTCTCTAAATCTAAAATCTGTATTTTGTATTTCGGTTTTTAAATTTATAAAATTTTCAATACTTAAACTATTGTTTATACAAGATGTAGGCGATTTACTTCATTCTACTCAAATTCTTGCATTTTGATTTCGAAAATTAAGATAGTGTTTCAGTCTTCACGTAGAAGATATAACGGTAAACATTTTTAATGGCATAGAGAGATGTACAAAGAATACGAAGAAACTTGAAGAATACTAAAATAAAAATTGAAAACAACCGGTAATAGATTATAAAAGAATATCTGAAGTGAAAGTTTTCAGGGGCTATCTTTAATTCCAGATAACCCCCTCTAATTTTTTTTTTTTTTTTTTACAATGCCTTAAGAATTCTACAAATATAATTTATTATGGATATAAATAGACAATTTTAATAATAGCCAAGTAATAATAACCTTAATCTATTCTTTCACGATTCATTTTGTATACAAATAGCAGTTTTTAGGGTTTTGGGATGTTACGTAGTTTTTCACCCTTTGAATATGGAAATAAAACAATTTATTGTCTCCTGAGGGAGTGAACTGCTCCTGAATCATCTCTAAACTGTACGACTCCATGAGTGTCCGTGCCATTCTAGACTCAGAGTTGATAAACGGGAAGTGCTGGGTTCAATCCCAGGTCTAGCTCGTCGACCTAGCCATTCGGAGTTTTCAGTAGTTTTCTCTGAGACTCGCATTAATCTGGGCTTGGCCCCCTTAGAAAAACATCCCCCTCATAGGGCACACTACCCCAGGCCTAGGACCCTTGAGTAGTAGATCGAACTTAGTTCCAAGCACTCTCTTAACTTTATAATACTCCGAATTAAAAACTGTCCAGTTATTAAAATCTTCCCCTTACAAAGAAAGAAAAGAAGGAAAAGAAAAAACATGTTTAAAAAAATTATTTCTGTCAATGCAAAACTTGTTTGGAATTTTTCTGTCAATGCGTTATTTAACGGAATCTATTAGCTATATTTCAGTGAAACTGTATTTTTAAATTGCAGTTACTCCACAATCGTCTGCGTCCGCCTCTCTACATAAACATGTAACCGCAGTCTTGGCATGCTTATGATTATGGTATATTCATCTAGGATATTTCGAAAACACAGTTGGATTTTGTACTTAAAAGTAACGTTTTATGTGGATCGGTTATTTTGAGATATAAATTAGTCTTCAACATGTAGCAGTCTGGATAAAATTTCGTATTAATTTAAACATTTTCTCACTCAATTTCATATACACTCTGTACTTTGAATCCTTAAATATCAAATTGTATTCTGAAAAATATTAACTTGTCAAAAAATATAATTTGTGCCCCAACCCACCCCTCTATTCCCAATGCTCGGTAACAGCAACAATAATTTTCTTTTTCTTGCATTGTTGTTTTTTAACTTGTGCATATATATATATGCATACATATACATACGCAAGCAGATTTTCAAAATTTTCAGAGAGCAAAATTAAAAACATTGGATGGTTTAGAATACGAACAGTCCCCCTCTCCCTTAAAAAAATAAAAAAATAAACATAAAAAATTGTCATATAAAACTCCCATCTATAAAATCTTTATTTTGTATTTCGATTTTTAAATTTACCTGTTTTTTATTATTTAAACTATTAAATATATAATGTGGAAATGACATACTTTTTCCTCAATTCCTGCTATTTTGATTTAAGGTAATCCAGATTATTTTTCAGTCTTTCAGCAAATGCCAGCAAACAATTTTAATGACATGAAGAGGCTGTAAAACGAATATATAGCAAAACATATAGAAGTTTCAGACGATATTAAACTAAAAACTAGTATGATACCACATTACATCCTTCTATATAATTTTACACAAAATTTATTCAATACAAATTACTTATTATCAAATTATTTTCCATTATAAATGCAGACGATTTTTATCTGACAGAATTATATTATAACTAAATGCCGAAAGATGTCAATTTTTTTCCAAATCAAAAGAAATCACTTTTTTCCAAGTTTTTTTTCGTTAAAAGTAAAGAAAAAAACTGCATATCTTTGTTTTAAATTATCACAGATCTATAGTTCAACCATTCGTTTGAAAGGCATTGACGAGATCTTTCTAAAGATACTCATATTGAAAATTTACTCCCCGGGAGAGTACTTCCCCCCAGGGGGGGGGAGCGATGCCCCCACATGCACAAAATTTTTTCCGGGTTAACGGCTACTATTATCAAGAATTTATATTAATTTTACAATCACACGTTTAAAATAACTCTCATTATGTACATTTATACGAAATTTTGTCCTATACTGCCATGTTAAACATTTAGAAAAATGCGATCACAGCGCCACCTGCTGAGCCATTGTTCCACAAATCTAATCCGAACCCGTTCATGTCAGGGTCCAACTAAATAACAAGTTTGGTTAAATTTCGTTCATTGGTTTGTGAGATACAGCGTCCAGAAAATTTGTGATACACACACACACAGACAGACATTTTCTAAAAACAGTCAAATCGTGTTCAGAACATCAAAAACGTGTAAATCCATCGAAAACTGGAGTTCGAAAATTTTCACAAATCTAATACTTTCTCTATAAATACAAATAGAAGAAAGTAATAAAAATCACAGGTAACAGATTAACATATTTAGAAATATTACCGCCTGTAAGTAAACACACTTTTAAAAGCATCCCTAAACTGTCTAATCCTCAGAACAAAATTTTTTGATTCTTCAACATGCCCCCCCCCCCCCCACCTCACAAAGAAAAAGAAAATTATGCTTAATATAATAAAATTTTTGGTCTATGTAAAAAATTGTCTGAATATTTTCTGGCCAAGTTTTGATAGGTCAGTATCAATTACATCTATTTTAGCGAAAATGTACTTTTAAATTACAGTCAATTGACATTTCGGCTATCTCTGCCTTACAAAGTAATTATCATGACTGTCGTTAAGACACAAAAGTATGAAAAACACATGTGCATTAGTTGTACTTTTGAAAATTGTAGTTTTGAATTGGTTCAAAAAATGTAACCTGGATAAAATTTCGCATTTATTTGAACATTTCTTAGTACAACTTAATGCTATGTTTTCAGTCTTTGAATATCAGTTTGTACACAGAAAATTAACAAGTTTGAAAGTGTAATTTAACTCCTTCCTCACTTCCCCTATTTATTCCCGCTGCAGGAAAGCAAACAATTTTATTAGTTTTTCTATGTTGCTTGTTTCTGTTTTGTTATATCAAATATATAAATGTTGTACACAGAAGCAGATTTTAAACATTTCAGAAAACAAAACTGAAAATATTGTGTTGGTATCCATACAAATCATTCCCATCAGCCCCCCTCCTCCCTCTCCCCCCCCCCCCCCCACACACACACTAAAAAATTTTTAGCATCAACGATCTATATAATTTGCAATAATATTTATGTACTTTATGGTTCTCATTAAAACTTAACCTTATTCTTGTCTGAGAAAAATATTGTTCATTTAATAAACTTTTCTGGCCATTAGACATCTGCTCTTCTCAAAACATAAATAAATAAAGCAAAAGAAACGCTTAAAAAACAATGTTTTAATTCATATACCAAAATCTTGTGCGAAAGTTTTCGGACTTTGTGTTGATAGAACAGCGTAAGTTTGACTTATTTCAACAACAAAGTATTTTTTTTAAATTGCAGGTAACATGTAATCAACCGTCTCCGCCTCTCTGTATAAGCGTGTAGGTGTAGTTTTGGCAGCGTACTGTTAGGAAACATTTATCTAGTGTAATTCGATAATCCAGTTGTTTTTATACTTCAAAATAAATCTGCATTAAATTGAACTTTTTTAAACTTCGATTTAAATTTATTCACAGAATGTAGCCTGTGTAAAATTTAGCATTAAACATTTCTCTACTGAACTCGATTCATAAACTATACATTTAATCTTTATACATCAACTTGTAAGCAGATAGTGCCACTAGTTTGAAAATTTAATCTAATCCCCCTTCCAGTATTGTCGCTGTGGAAAAAAAAAATAATTTTATCGTTTTTCTTGCATTGTTGTGTCTTAATTTATATATTAAATGCAAACACTCACAAGAAAATTTTAAAAATAAAAATAAAAGCTAAAAATATTGTTGGGTTGATGTACAACCCCCCCCCCCCCAAAAAAAAAAAAAAGTAAATAAATAAAAATAATGTTTAACATCAAATACTTATATATAATTTGTAATAATGTTTCCCTGTTTTTATGGATGTGCTAAACTGTTATTTAACACACACACGCCCTCAATTTTTTTATTTTTTCCTCCCTTACAATAACTGCTTTCTAACAAATTAATATATCTATGTTTATTTTGTATATCTTCTGCTAAAGCAATTTTCTTCTAAACGCTAGAAGAAAAAGCGGCTCAAATTATAAGAAAGTCCCCCCCCCCCCCCCCGCCGGCTAACGTTTCGAAAACTCGTTCTTTTCCTTTAAAAGCTCATACCAGTATGAATGTATGTTGTCGGGAACATCTAAAAATAGTTTCTTTTAATCAATGAAAATAATTTTAGACCAATTTATTTGTTTTTTCATAGGTTTCTCTGCAAGCTGAATGTAGGCTTTTTTATGTCAGGTGTTATAAGCGTATACTGCCGTAGTTTTACATCTCTAATGATTTCTTAGCTTTTGCTATTATTATTCCTCATACTGATATTAGTCTCTTTAACTGACTTCTAATTTATTCTGTTCTTATTTGCTACTGTGCGAAATGTCATGAGTCTATGTCGTTTCAAAATAATTCTCCTTCCCCTGTTGATTTTGTGTACCTTACATAGTCGAAATTTGTAGGAAAATGAAAACAACATTCTTCTAAAGTTTTGTTTGAGCAATTTTATGACGACAGCATCTGTTATTATTATTATAAACTAAAATGGCCTCTTTCGGTATTATAAAACATTTACCTTCTTTCCCACATGGAAATATTCTCTGAATTGAACGAATGCGATTACAAATGCTTTTAGACGCCCTTCTAAATGCTTTACAAAATCATAGGCAGATAAGTCTCTCGATCCCGAACCGTTACAATTGATATAACTATGACATTCTCATCATTTTGCTCCATTGTAAGTTAAAGAAGATAGACATGTAAAAATGAAGTTCAAGATACATATGCAATATTCTTAAACTATTGATGTAAAATTAGCAGCAGTATCACACATTTAACTTCAACAAAAGACTTGTGTATTTACATATTAAATTTAACAGATTTTAGCTGCTTTTGTAGAATTTCTATAATTTTGCCCTCTGCTGTAAATACATAAAGCATATTTAAATCTTTATGTAACCGAAATACGTTGCTAGATACTACATACTGGATTCTAGGTATCTTTAAATTGAATAACTCTGCTTCTAAGTTTCAGGATTTAAATATAAAAAATAACTGCTAATATAACTAACATAAACAGTCATTGCTTTTGTTGATTATTAAAATAGGATAAAAGATTATATAAAATTTAACTTACCTAATTATGAATTCCAAATGAAAACACGAATTGCTTTCAGTTCTTCAGTACAGTCAACCACAACAAACTTGTAATGAGTAGGATACGAAGATAAACATTCCTCAGAAACAATCTAATTTTCCTAACGTTCCCTTCCCCCCCCCCCCTTTTACGTAATAGTACACAGCAATGAAACAAACTATTCAGTATATTTCTGCCTTCAAAACTTCTAGTTAAATAAATATATATGTATAAATAGGTATTTATTTTAATATAAAAATAATTTTAAGTTTATGTATATATATATAGTTTTTTATTTAATGTATCTATCAAAATCCCTACAGGGAAAACGTTGTTTAGAAAAGGGAAATATCTGTAAATTAAGAACTGAGTTTCTTGATTCAATGCTTCTAACAGAGAACTCACGTAAATTTACGGAGAGTCTCAATACTTTTTCTGTACTTTTACAGAAATTTTTAACAGCAAACTGAGTTTCTTGATTCACTGCTCTTAACAGTGAACTCATGTACATTTACGGAGATTCTCAATACTTTTTCTGCATTTTTACAGAAATTTTTAACAGTGTACCTCTCACAGAACACAATGCTTTGGAATACTTTCGAATGTTCCTGTACACAAACAGTAGGGATATTAACTCCATTTTTAATAGGGAACATCCGATAGTGAACTTGAATAACATATATCAGTTTCAAGAAATTCCATAAACATTTACGGGAGTTAGAGCGCGGACGGACAGACAAACAAACCGAAGTCACTTTTCAACCTTGTTGGAAAGTGTTAAAAAGGAAAAAATGCTTAAACTTACCTTTATAGTGTAAGAGCATCAGTGATTGACACTTTTAGAGCAATCTCTGATGTTTTTAATGTTCTAGTCATCAGAAAATAGTTTTAGAAATCTTAAGCTAGTACATATGGTATGAAAGACATTCAGAACCACATATATGTTAAAATATACCTATACATTTGATATATATATATTTTTTTAATGTATTTTTATTTGACACCCACTCAATGTTCCAGTAATTGACACTGCCAGTTTTTCATTTTATCGGTAACTAGTATATAACCCCGTCAAAAATGACGGAATGTGAAATTAATGAACATAGTGAATCAACGAAGGCTTTGCCTGCTTCGCTGGTCACTATATTTAAAGGAAATTCTTTTATATCGCTTTATAAACAAAATTAAAATTAAAAAAAAATTATGAAATTGCTCAAAAGCCCGCTTCCTGTCCCCGCTGCCTTCGGCAACAACCCACTCATTCGCAGACTCTCAGGTGCCTGTGACAATAGCTTACCAGTGGGCTACCATTTGGGTGCTTATCACATGACAGTTTCGAAACGGACAGTATCAAAAAATTGAAGTAGCAATTTTATATTTAAACCCCAGTTACATATGAACAACACGATACGTGGTGTACATAATATTTTCTTTCACGTTGTTTTCTACATTTATATGATTTATTCGATCAACTATAAAACGACAACAATTTCATGCCAAAGCCAAATATAATATTACAGTATGCTATGATCGGCTACATCTATTGCATGAGACAACTTTTTGTGGTTATAATAGTAGTTGTATGGGAAAGTATATTTCTCAGTTATTACCTTTACTTCCATTGTGTGACGTCATTGCTATGTAGTTATGACGATATTACTACGTCACTGTTTGTATCATCCTTTCAATGTATGCGCACGCACCGAGAAGCGCACCTGTTTTATTCAGATGATGTTCAATCGTTGTCGAGGGAAAGACGTTCCCGCTTGGATGTAAACCAATTTTTAGTTATTGAGTCGACGTCGAGCTGTTATGAGAGACAGACGGTCTTCTCCGCTCGTAAAATATGTATATGTTAGTGTTCTGTAATGTCCCTTTTCTTTATTTTAATAAATGTTGTAATGTTATACTGGTCTGTAGCCGTTTCCCTATATTTTGGGGGCTCGACCTATCCCGTTAAATTCTACCCCTAGATGGACGTTATTAACGGAAAAGCCGCTATTTTGTTTTCAACACAGTAGCGTGAAGACGAATGTTTCATTGATTTTTTCTTAATAAAATGACTGACGAAGTATCCTATAGTTGATAAGACATTTGAATAATATTTAATAGACGTTCTCAAGTGTTCTTCATTTTATCTTGAAATGTTCTTCGTTTCATCTAATGGACGTTATTCCATAACGAACGAAATTGTCCGTTTTTTTTTAATGAAATACCAGAGTTGCAAGTAATATTATTTTATATGCCAACATCATGCCGATGACTTGGAGTTTTTCAGTATTAGCGCTCCCTTCTTCATGATCGACGTATTCTTGTTCTTAAAGTGCTGCATTTCCGAAGTGATTCTATTTCAGGTTTTATTCCTGATGTTTTTTTTTCTACCTTCGTTAGCTGCAATAACCATCGCTGCATCTGCATGGGACTGTCCTTAATGTCAGGTACGAGCATGCATTTTTTTTTCTCCTCTTTGTATGATAGTATATAAAGAAAAATTTTTTTTTTTCATTTGTAATTAAAATTTGAAAATCATTCATTGCCGTTTTACTCCCTTTAAAATTATTTGTTTGTTCATTTTTATATAAACAAAGAATTTTTTTCCCCCATATTCAATTACTTTCCATGAATAAAAAAATATTCTGTTCCCCAATATTTATTTATTATTCCTAAAATATATATGTTCTGGTTTTAATCCATTTTTTTTCCCCAATATTTACTTTAAAAAAAAAAAAAAAAAAAGAACAATTTTTTTTTTATTTATTTCGGTATCCTTATTTTATTTTTATTGCATCCTAAAAATGGCCCTTAAATTAGGCGACCTTCCGCTAGTTGCAAATTCTTTGAAATACTCTAAAACAAATACCATAAAATTGCTAAACACGCTATTAGGATACCCCACATTTGATCATCAATCGCGTAAACGTATGCGAAATTTTAGCGGTTTTACTGCCGATTTCGACATTAATAAACATCAAGAACAAATTTTAAAATCATTTTCTTTATCCGATTTTATATCAATCGCTAATTCGCTACATTTAGAACCAGTCGGTAGTAAGGAAAATTTATGCAAAGAAATTTTTAAAGCACTTACTAATTTATCTGAGTTTCAGAAAACATTAGATACTAGTTTTTTGTCAGACGAAGACGATCTGAGTGTAAATAATCATTCTGTTCAAACCCCCTCTTCGAATGTTCCCACTATTACTTCTGTTTTTGAATCTCAAACCCAAACAGAAACCGAAACTTTCCCTTCGAGTGTTCAAAATATTTCTCCGAATGACGCTGCAGACACAATGTCTGATTTGAGTAATCATTTCTGATTCCTCCTTCGAGATTTAGCTAGCACATGTAGAACTTTTTCTGGAAATGATTCATATTCTATTCGTAATTTCTTTAATGACATTGAGGAACAATTCTGTTTATTTCCTAGTCTTACCGATCAACAAAAACTTATCTTTGCTAAACGTTTAATTAATGGTTCTGCTAAATCATTTTTATTTTCGCAACGAAATCTTAATACTTACGAGTCATTTAAAGCCGCGTTAATTTCTGAATTTTTGGATACCATACCATCCATCGAAATACATAAACAATTAGAAAACAGAAAAATGCGTTCTAATGAAACTGCTACGCAATATTTTTTAGCGATGCGCGAAATTGCTAACCGTGGTAATGCTATTATTGACGATTCTTCAGTAATTCAATACACCATTCAAGGTATACAGGGCAACCCCTCTGAAAAAATTCTTCTCTGTCAAGCAAAATCTTTTTCAGAATTTAAAGAAAAATTGCGTATTTATGAAACTGCTCTTAATACAATAAACTTAAATCAACGAAATTCATTTAATTATAAACAAACATATGACAGTCGAAAACGCAGTACTGGTCACACACAATCAGCTTTCACTCGCGAATCCAAATTTAATATTGGTCCGGCATCTCAAAATAAATTACGTTGTTTCAATTGTAACGATATCGGTCACTTATCTAAATTTTGTCCTAACCATTCTCGTGGCCCTAGGTACCTTACATGTGGTCTTTTTGGACACAAGTCTACCGATTGCCGCCGAACCGCTGCAAATGACGGACCTCCTTCCAGAGATAGAGTTAACACTGTACATGAATCGCATGCTTCTCATATGTGTAAACAAGTTAAAATTAGTGGTAATGAATTAACTGGTTTGGTTGATACTGGTAGTCAGTTAACCCTTTTGAAACATTCTGCATGGTTAAAAATAGGTTCCCCACCTTTGTCAAAAATTAATAAATCCTTAACTGGTTTTGGCTTTGCGCGTATACATGTTATTGGTACTTTTAATTCTTTTATTACTATAGACGATCAAGAGTTTTCAGCAACTATTTCAGTTGTGCCCGACGTGTCCACATTTTATGACCTTATAATTGGATGTGACGTCATCCAACAAGCGAACATTAGCATTTCACCCACCGGTGTTACTTTTTCTAGTTTTTCACAACAAAATGAGTGTACCGCAGATCCAAATTTTATCATGACGATCACTGACGATAATCCCAAATTTGATATTGGTCCTAATGTTTCACGATATATTCGTAACGGCATTAACAAACTGTTGTCGACCTATAAACCTAATAAAATCAAAACTGCGAACATTGAGCTTAACATCACTTTAACTGACGATACACCTATTTTTCACTCACCCCGACGTCTACCCTTTACCGAACGAGACATTGTAGACGCACAAGTCTCTGAATGGCTTAAAGATGGTATTATCGAACCAGTGTCCTCCCCATATGCCAGCCAAGTTGTAGTTGTTCGAAAAAAAGATGGTAAACACAGAGTTTGCATCGATTACAGGAAGCTCAATCGTAAGCTAGTTAAAGATCACTACCCCCTCCCCCTAATTGATGATATTTTAGATCGACTTCAACATGCCAAAATTTTTAGTACGATAGACCTACGTAATGGATTTTTTCATGTACCCGTAAACAAACAGAGCCGCCCTTTCACTAGTTTTGTAACCCATAACGGTCAATTTCAATTTCGCTACATGCCTTTCGGATTTAGCTCCTGCACTTCAGTGTTCATGAGATATATAAACGCTGTTTTTACAGACTTGATTGCTGCCGGCATAGTACTCCCCTATATGGATGATCTTGTAATTCCCGCGAGTAACGAACATGAGGCCGTAGAACGTCTAAAAGCTGTTCTTCAAACAGCAAGCGAATACGGACTCGACATAAATTTTAACAAATGCCAATTTTTACATACCAAAATAGATTTCCTCGGTCACATAATAGAAAATGGTAAACTTTTGCCATCCCCTTCCAAAACTAAAGCTGTTTTAAATTACCCAGACCTTAAAAATGTTAAAGGCGTACGTAGATTCCTTGGCCTTACAGGATATTTTAGGAAATTTATTCCTCATTTTTCTACCATTGCAAAACCCTTAAGTGATCTTCTGCGTAAGGACACCCCTTTTCAATTTCAAAATGAACAAAGAGCCGCATTTCAAAAATTAAAATATTTACTTTCCCAAGAACCAGTCCTCAATATTTTTAATCAAAATTCCCCTATTGAGGTACATACAGATGCGTCTATAGATGGCTTGGGGGCAGTCCTGTTGCAGAAAAACATGCATGATAATCAATTCCATCCAGTCTTTTATTTTTCGAAGAAAACATCTGATAACGAAAGAAAATATACTAGTTTTGAACTTGAAGTTCTGGCTGTGGTAGAAGCCCTTAAAAAGTTTAGAATCTATCTGCTCGGAACAAATTTCAAAATTATCACAGACTGCGATGCGTTCGTCAAGGCACTTAATAAAAAAGAAATAAATTCTCGCATTGCACGATGGGCTCTGTACCTTCAAGAATTCCATTACAATATTGAGCTTCGAACAGGTTCCCGCATGGCGCATGTGGACGCTCTAAGTCGAGCTCCACAATGTTTCATCATCCAAGATAGCCTTCATCTAAAACTTTTGAAAGCTCAGCAATCTGATGAAGAAGTTCAGGCATTAAAAACGCTTTTGCAGTCCACACCCCATGATAATTACATTATAAAAAACAATCTTCTCTATAAAACAGTGAACGGTGTCGATTTACTCGTCGTCCCCACAGATTTGCAGAATAGTATAATTAAAGAAGCACACGAGCGTGGACATTTTGCAGCACTCCGTACCCAAGAATTGATCAATAAAGATTTTTACATACCTCACCTCAAAGAGAAAATCGAAAGTTGCATTAAAAATTGTATAAAGTGCATACTCTATAATAGAAAACGAGGTAAACAAGATGGTTTCCTCCACCCAATTGATAAAGACGATGCACCCCTGCACACATACCATGTTGATCACCTTGGTCCCCTAGCTTCTACATCGAAAAAATATAAACACCTTATGGTTGTGGTTGATGCGTTTTCCAAGTTTACCTGGCTGTACCCCACTAAATCTACAGACGCCGCAGAAGTTATCAGCCGACTAGAAAGCCAACGATCCATCTTCGGTAACCCCGCCAGAATCATAACAGATCGAGGTCCAGCATTTACTTCCACTGCATTTGAAAACTATTGCCACGAACAAAATATAACCCACATACCAATTACAGCAGGTTTACCAAGATCGAATGGTCAAGTTGAAAATAAAAATTCTACTATCATCGCAGTCTTATCCAAACTATCATCCGACAACCCCGAAAAGTGGTTTTCCCATGTGCCTGCTCTCCAACAAATCCTCAATTCGACATTTCAAAGAAGCATAAAGACGACACCATTTGAATTACTTTTCGGTACCAAGATGAAAAATAAAGATGACATCAAGATCCTGGAGCTTCTCAACGACGAATCTACAAACACATTTCAGAGGCAACGTGAGGAGCAGCGTATCGACGCGAAAAAGCAGATTCGAATAGTGCAAGAAGAAAATCGCAGGCAGTATAACCTTCGAAGACGACCAGCTGCTAAATTCAAACTCAACGATTTAGTCGCAGTTAAACGCACCCAGTTCGGGCCTGGTCTGAAACTAAAACAGAAATTTTTAGGTCCATATAAGATAACCAAAATAAAACCAAACGACACATATGACGTCGTCAAGTGTGACTTCGTAGAAGGCCCATTCAAGACCAGCACATGCGCTGAATTCCTGAAACCTTGGACCGACACTCTTCAAAAACTTAATAATTGACATATTTCTTCAGGATTTTTTATTATTTTTTAAACTTAATTGACATAGTTCTTCAAGACTTTCTATTTTTTTTTTTTAAGAACTCTTCCTTGGACATTTTCGTGTGCACAATTAAACTTTTTTTTTAAAATCATACGTTGAACTTGAACTTGCCAAAATAAGAAGAACTCTCCTTTTCATGAACAATTTTTTTTTCATGAACAATTTTTTTTCCATAAACATTCTTCAATACCTGATTTTTTTTTTTTGGTGAAAATTATCTACCTATTTTTTTTCTACTTGTCTGTATGTATATTAACATCTTATCTTATTTATTTTAGTATTTTGACCATATGATTCAGGTTTTGAGTGTAATATTTACAATATTTTCCATTTGGTAATGTATACAATTTTTTTTTATTTTATTAATGCAGCTATATTATTACTGTATCTATAATTCTATTATGTAGTATTGTATATTGTTTATTTTTATTTATTTTGTTTAATTTAAATTTTTTTTTTCTCTTGTTGTGTTTGATAACGTTCAGGCGAGGCCGCCTGCTTGGTCATGATGGCCGATATGGGAAAGTGTATTTCTCAGTTATTACCTTTACTTCCATTGTGTGACGTCATTGCTATGTAGTTATGACGATATTACTACGTCACTGTTTGTATCATCCTTTCAATGTATGCGCACGCACCGAGAAGCGCACCTGTTTTATTCAGATGATGTTCAATCGTTGTCGAGGGAAAGACGTTCCCGCTTGGATGTAAACCAATTTTTAGTTATTGAGTCGACGTCGAGCTGTTATGAGAGACAGACGGTCTTCTC
Source organism: Salticus scenicus (assembly GCA_963930645.1). Lineage (NCBI taxonomy): Eukaryota > Metazoa > Arthropoda > Arachnida > Araneae > Salticidae > Salticus > Salticus scenicus. The sequence continues at coordinate 94,562,746 of OZ005662.1, forward strand.
CGCTCGTAAAATATGTATATGTTAGTGTTCTGTAATGTCCCTTTTCTTTATTTTAATAAATGTTGTAATGTTATACTGGTCTGTAGCCGTTTCCCTATAGTTGAGTTAATTAATAGTAGTTGGTATATAGAAAATAGTTAAATAATTAAATATGTAAATCTGATCATAGTACAATCTTAATATAGCTCCCGTTGTCTACTTTTGAATTTTTATCGCCATTTTAGACAAAAATACATAATTTATGTGATTATTTTTTCTCTTTCTTTCTTTTCTTTTTCCTTTCCTTTCTGTTCCGTTTTTCAACATTTTATAATTTATTTATATTTTTGATGCGCTAACTTGGCTTAAAGTGGCTTTCATAAAAGGAGTGTTCTTGGCAAAAAATGTCCGATCTATTTCAGCATATAATATTTCTCTAACGTGATCCAGTTACGATTAATTTTTTTTTTTGTTACGATACGATAGTGACTTAATAAAATACGCGAGGATAAAAAATAATACATAAGCAATATATAAGCACGCGGACTCAGTTCAGCGATCTAATAAAAAATTACAACATTTGAACGATGAGATCATTTTATAGAAAAAATGTATTTTTAAAGGTTGCATTTTTACAATCTTTGCAAGCGTCATTTTAAATCTAGCAATATTTTAATGATATAATCCCCATGTGAACTTTTGTCATAAATTGACTAAAAAATGCAATAATAAAAGGTATAATCAAAATAGGTACTAAGTTTTTTTAACACAAATTATGCAAAAATAACTTAATTAATTAATAAAAATGTATCGCCAACATGATGACAAAAATTTAAAAATCGCCATGAGGGTCTTATACTAAATTTGTCCTGCCTCACGAAGTATGACAATTAGGTCGTCAAACATGAATTTTATTTTTAAGTCTTTCGTGAATGATATTGGTTTGATTATCATTAGCATTTCATCTCACAATATTAATTTGTTTCTAATAATAATTTGGCTTCTGAGGAATTAAAATTGGGTTGGAAATTTGGCTTAAGGTTTATGAGTTTCAAATTTTAAAGGTAAATAAGAAAAGAAAATTGCGAAAGTTTGCTATTATTTGATTTTTTTTTTTATGTTTCGTGTGAAAGCATATTTCATTTTATGCTAAAAAAAAAAAAAAATAAATAAATAAATAAAATAAAATAAAACAATAAATAAATAAATAACTGGTAAATTTTTTTTAGCAACAATTATAAATTTAAATGTCCAAATTTGAAGTTATTGCCAGATTATTATTTTCATATTTGAATTAATTTTTAAAAATCTAATCAAAACTTCGTTACAAATAAGATACCAAATGAAAGGGGCTTTTTTTCTGAATCCGTCTGACTAAACAGCTTCTCGATCGAACAATCAGATTTTTTTTTAAATTAACTAAAGTATGGAACTTAGGTCGCTATATAACTTGCTATATAGATGAGTACGAACCGTTATCGTCATTACACTTGCAAACTATATATATAAAGATTGGCCCCCTATGTTCCAGTGCTTGACACTGCTAATTATTCATTTCACCAGTTATTAGCACCCTGTGCTCCAGTGTTTGACATAAAATGTTAAAATTCTTATATGTAAAATATATTATTTTCTTATTTATTGATTATTTCGGAATAGATGTCAATTACTGGAGCATGCCAATCACTGAAGCAACTACCCTATATCAATTGTAAAACTCTCCGCATTTAAGGGATAAAATTTGTCGCATTTAGGAAAATGTTGAAAACAGACCGTTAAATGCGATAAAAAATTTTAAACCTCTTTAATTAAAAATGTGTAGTATTTTCTTTAATTTGCTTTTGATAGGTGTAAAGAACATTCAAGCACATGACGTAACAGTGGTTATTTGACCTTTAAAGATAAAAGGATAAAATTACAGTTACTATTTGAAAATATTTCATCGTAATCAAGAACAGACGGGGAAAGCCATATAAACAATGTTTATAGCAAAAGTAAATTCTACTAGAAATAATCTTTAAAATTTAATGAAAAGTTTCTTGAACAATTCTTGAAATGTATATGTTCCATTTAGATTTTCAGTAGAAATACTTTGTCGCACTTATGGGTTATCGCATTTAGGCATAATGACCTTAATGTATATGAAAAAAATCTGGTGTGAAACAACCACACGACTTCCGTTACTCATTATTATACGTATTATATGCGCACTTTTGGTGATAATGTGATCAGAATAAATGGAATTCACCTAATGAATTAGACACATAAAAATCTTCCTGTAAAAGAAAGTTAATACACATGTAAAGATATACCAAACAGAGTATACATAGCAAGTTAAAAAAAAAAAAAAAAAAAAAAAAAAAAAAAATGATAGAGTATTTTTTTTTTTTTTTTTTTTTCAAACACTAATTTCCCAGATCTAAAATTGATCTATCCGATCAGGCTGACAGTTAATTTTTCTGTAATAACCACGTAAAGCATGTGAAAGGATATCTAAAACGGGTTTGTGTAACAATTTTCACGAAAACCGTAAGAGCCGTTTTTGAGATACCAGCTTTTAACAAAACTTGACATAATGAATTGTTGACCAGAAAACAACAATTACGTACAAAAAGATATTTAAAAGAGAGTTAATACGGCAAGTTTGAAAAAAATCCATACAGCCGTTTTGGAAGTAACACATTTACAGGACCAGAAATTCAGCTATTTATACAGGACGCCTATCAAATTTCCTGAAATAACCAACTATATCATTCGAAAGGACATCTAATAGAGAATTTATACAGTAATTTTCAAGAATATCGTTAGAACCGTTTTTGAGATACGGACTTCCGGTTCCACTTCCGGTTTTCCAAATTCCACCAAAACTTGGAAACTTCATCTGTACACCAGACCTGTCTCAATTCTGAAGTTTCGCAGTTTTATCTTTATTGGTTTCGGAGATATAATAGTCAGAAAATTCCCTACACACATACGCACACACACTGATCAATTACCAAAAGCCACTTTTTTGGACTCAAAACACTTTTTTGGGGCCTTAAAACATGTAAATCAGGTTAAATCTCGATATCGAATTTTTGGACCGAATACAATACTTTCATTACCTACGGTAGTCGGTAAAGGGAGTAAAAAAAATAATAACTGATCAATAAGATTCAGTGGATATTTAGTGGCAACCGCCCCCCCCCCCCCCCTAAATTTTTTCTCTTCTGAAAATGTTCATTTTTTTTTTTTTTTTTTTTTTTTTTCACTTCTGTAACCCCTCACAAGGTATTTAACAGATAAAATAATCCTTTCCTCCCCTACAAATCAAATTTATAGCCATAACATAAAATTACCGAAAATTGATAAAAATATAGGGGCGTCTCCAAAAAACGGTAGGTGAGATAGCGAAGTGGGCGTCATATTGCGATTCGGGACGTCATTTAACATAAGATTTGCAAATATGCTGTTGGGGTAGATTTTCATGCAGAGCAGAGTTATTATATATTAAAACTTCAAATTTTGAATTTAATTCTAAAATGAAGTAAAATTAAAATGAAATAACGTGTTTAGATAATTAAATATTAATAAAAATAAAAATCCTGTAGATAGTCATAGCTGCCAATATTTTAATTTATTCCGGAGTACTTTTAGCTCCGCCTTTATACCACACCACTTTCTCTTTAACAGTAAATTTTTCGTATTTTATCATAGTTATTTATTGCCGAAAAATATTCTAAAAATAAAGTGGTGCGAAATAAAGGCGGAGCTAAAAGTACTCCGGAATAAATTAAAATATTAGCAGCTATGGATAGTATTGAACGTGAGACATCCGCGTTTGCAGCTTCTAATTCAACAAAGCGCGCTTCTGGAACGTTGACTCGTTTCCAAAATAACTTGTACTTACCAATTATTAAAACATTAAAGGCTTTTAATCTTCAATTTCTGTAGCTAGTGCGCGCGACTGCTTTAATATTTTATTACTTTTACAGCATACTACAATTCGGCGCAATTTCGTCCCGATCTAAATTTTCCATATTGTGACCTCTCCTTGCAAAACGAACAAATTTACAAACAGAGCTTACAAATATTAACTTACACCACGTTAGATTGCCGAATAAGGCTTTATGTGTAAAAAATAATTAGTCGTATACTTACTAATGTGATTATCATTGGAATGCTTTTAAGAACCGCTCGTTGAGGTTGAGAGTGTGAATAGCATGTTAAAATTAGTGCATAAGATTTGTTTGATTTTGGAGGAATAAGAATAAGAGGTATTTCACTTCTAGAGACTTTTTGGAAAATGCAAATGTTTTTCTAAATGTAGGACAGAAATGCAGTTCTGTTCTACATTTTTACTTTTGTATACTCATAAAACTACTCAAAACTTATTTTTCAGTATTGTCTAATTCAACGTTTTCCATCCAAGGTTCCGCAAATAATAAGAAAATAACACCATACGTGCCCAATTTGAATCGGCCTAATCTTGAATACTGGTACTCTCACATATAAAGTTTTGTAAAATTATACTTGATAAATGCTGGGATATAGCTTATGCTAAATTTCAGCATAGAAGCGTTACATGTAGGTTTATTTGAACAAACGTTGGTAGGCACTCACTTTTATCAGAATGAAACTAAATATAAACTTGTATGAAATCCTGTGCGTTAGTTCTTGAGACAGAGCTGCTAAACTTTTTGACACACACACCAGTGGCGGATCCAGAACTTGACTTTTTTTTTTTTTTTTTTTTTTTTTGGGGGGGGGGGGCTAAGATTTTTCAAAGTGTTATTCTGAAGCAATAAAAAATTTACAATTGTAATATTCAATTGTGAATGTCAGTGTTTTTTTTTTTTTTTTTTTGGCTTCAGCCCCTAGCCCCCCCTTCCTAAATCCGCCACTGACACACACAGAGATAGAAACAGACACAATCACTTTTTAAAAGTGGCTAAATCGTGTTTTGCAACTGTCTAAACTTATAAATCAATCGAAAACCGGAAGTCGAACATTTTTCGTTCAATATCCCGTCATTTCTTCTACTGAATATAGAAAAAAGTGGAATTTTTGTTACATGGACACTGGTGCTCTCTAGAACCAGAACACTGTAATAAGACTTCCATCAGAGGGGAAAGGTTAGGAAACAGTGGTCTGACTATTTTGTTTGTAATTTGTATGTGGTTCTTGTTCGGCTGACTTCTAGAGAAGGATTTTAAACTCAAAAAAGGCAACCTGAAAAATAAATAAATGAATAAAAATAAAAGTAAAAAAGCCGAAATTTAAAATTTAACTTTGAAAAAAGAAGAAAATGTGAATGTAAGAAACAGTGATAGGGAAATATTCGTAAAACAGAGATGAATGACATGAAAATTACTCAATCAAACACTGCATGTTTAATTATCCTATTGAAATATTTATCATAGCTGCCAATATTTTAATTTATTTCGGAGTATTTTTAGCCCCGCCTTTATTTCGTACCACTTATTTTTTAAAAGTAATTATGTCTTATTTTACCGAAGTTATACATTGGAGAAATTTTTTCTATAAATATTATAAATTGGGGCGAAATGAAGGCGGGGCTAAAAGTACACCGGAATAAATTAAAATATTGGCAGCTATGTATTTTGTTACCCTCATAGAGGAAGGGTCAGATTTGCAGAATGAATAATAAAGAAAAGGAATAATAAACTCCGCTAAAGGAAAAAAAAAACAAAAAAAAAACAGTTCTAGAAGTTTTTGAAATTAGAAAACACTTGTAATGTATTCGTTACCAATTTTTTCTGTTGTAAACTTATGTAATCGTTTCAAAGTTTCTCTTCTATTTTAGAACTGCCAGTTACTTTATTTATTCCGGAACACTTTTAGACCCGACTTTATTTCTACTCTACTTAATTTATGGAATAATTCTATATAAGCATGATAGAATAAGGAAGAAAAAAATATATATATATATAAAAAGTGGTATGGAAAAACAAAGGGGGCGGGGCTAAAAATGATCCGGAATAAATTAAAGAACTTGGGAACTCTCCCATTGAATGGTACGGAGAGGAATAAAAGTAAAAAGGTCTATTCAGTTATAGGACCACTATATTCCCTAAACATGAAGTTTTTCTCATTAGTCAAGTTTTTATAAAAAAAGTAATTCGAATTTATATTAGAAGATCTCTAATACGAAACGGAAGAATTAAGATTGCATACTACTATACTGCTTTTTGCTGACAACAATAACAGATTTTTTTATGGATTATTTCTCGCTATAACCTTTACATTTAGAAATTTGTATTACTTACCATTTTCTCTCTCTCTCTCTCTCTGCCTGAATTGGTAGTATTTATTATGGATGCTGTATAAAATAAATTTTAAACTTCATGATTAGTGCTTCCTTACGAACTAAAAGAAAACACTAAACAATGAAAAATTAGCATATTATTATTATTATTTTCTAGATATTACAATATTTAAGATTTCTTTTGATAATATTTAGAAATTTAGAAAGATATACGATAGATTATGGGCGGAGCTTGATTTTTCGAGAAAAGTTAAATTCAATCAACGGGCTTAACTTCTCTTGCACAAGGCAACCGATATGGCTCATTTTAAGTTTATGTTTATTCAAAAGTCATTCGACCCATTTTTTAATAAAATTTACATTTTAACGTTAAGCTGCAAACCTAGTTTGCAGAATTGTCAATGATAAATTGTATTGCTGTATTGATTCTTGCCAACAAGAGCTTTTCTATTATTCCTCTGAGTTTGCTCGCACAATGTCAATAAAAAAACTCCCTGTATATGAGTATAAATATAAATACTATATTTAAGTAAATGTTCTTTCGATATTTATTCTAAAAAGGCACATTGTTTTTTTAATTTGGATAATTATTTTCTAAAGAAATAGGGTTTCCAGCATTGCCCCGCCACTATATCCTATATATACACACACATATATATATATATATACCATTTTTTTTTTTTTTTTTTTCATGAGTTATATTTTTTAATTTTGTGATAGTTATTGTGCTGGAGAAAATTATTCTAAAAATAAAATTGTGCGAAAATAAAGGTGGGGCTAAAAATAGGTTCCGGAATAAATTAAAATGTTGAAACTATGAAGAAATATTCGGATGTTTTATTTGTTTATTTAATTTGTCTAATCATATACCGTTTTATTTGTTCCTGCATGTAGCTGGCAGCCAATCAGAATACCTTATTTTTCAAAATCGCTTGACTTGAGAAACTAGGGAGTAGTCTAGGGAAAAAACACCAGATGCATACTTGCCAACCTAACGCGAAAGATTGTTAGTTCCCATACCCTTTTTTTACACCATTTAATTTTTAGAATAATTTTTTTCAAATATATTTACGATTAAATAAAAAGAAAAATACTCTAAAAAGAGACTGGTGTGAAAAAATAGGCGTAAAGGGGCGGGACTAACAATTTTCCGGGTTAGGTTGGCAAGTATGCAGATGCATCTGAGAAAACTGATAAAGTTCTACACATGAATAAGTTGCATGCATGAGTATGTATGCAACTTACTTTGTGATGAGCTGCACCACATGAATGAGTTCATGCACAAAGTCGCATTTACTTTGCAAGGAATCTAAAAACTAGAAGAGGTGGTGGGTGGTTGCTTTTTAGTTTGACATCCCTTGTTAGCGGTTCCGACGTATTCAGTTATTAAGTTAAGGAGGAAATAATTGATTAGATTGTCCTAAATGCTCGCGACTTTTTCACATGTTTACAGACAATTTTGAATCAAGACATTTAATTACCTGTATTATAGATAAACTAATTAAACAAAAGAAACTCACTGTATTTTTATTTTATTTATTCATTTTCCGAATTTCATTTCATAAACTTTTTTTTTTTTCTTTTTTTAATCATAATTCAATTTTAGATTTTTCAAAAGAGTATGTTTTATCATCATTGGCACAAAAACTGATTAAACATTATATTAGATTTATTTACTTGTTTATTTATTTTCTGAATACCAACAACTAAACATTTCGGATATACATTAAAAAAACAAAAAAGTTTCCGCTGTGTTAAACTTCTGAGGAATCTGTAAAAGAATGATACAAATGAAAACAGTTGGACAGATAAAGTCCTTTTAATTATGAAGAGATCAGACTTTACCGGAAACAACAGAAACACGATAAATGTGTAAACAAAAGATCGATTTATTAACCGAGATGCTTATATACCTACATCATTTGAACTAAGAAGAGAATGAGAGAGAGCGAACAAAGACCAAAAATTGCCATCTGTGATAACGTAAATAATAATAATAATAATAAATATTAAATAATCCGGTGTGTCAACCACGCGACTTTCTCTTACCCTGAAATATAATACTATAAATGCAGGTTGCAGATTAAGAGGTAAGGTAACGAGTACTGTTATGTAAATCTGTGTTAAACAATTCAAATTAGGCTTCAGAAGAGTTTTATATGATAATTAGTTCCGTATGAGGGGGACTACCGCCCCCCTCAACCCCCCGTATCATTAATGCACTTACATTCATGTAGAATTTAATTCGGTTAGTAAAAAATAATTCTGTTTTTAAAAAATAATTTATTAAAATTATTATTTAAAAAAATTATCTTTTATGATAATACAGACGATTTCCATATTAGAGAAGTAGTATAAAACTAAATAACCAAAAAAAGTCCATTTTATTCTCAGTATTAAAAAAAAAAAAAAAAAAAAAAATACTTCGTTAACAGTAAAAAAAAAAAATCGATAACTTTGTTGACATTATCGCAGATCGATGGTTCAACCATTCGTTTTAAAGGTATTGGCGATCTCTTTTGAAAAATACCCATCATGAAAATTACTCCCCTCAAAGAGGGACTTCCCCTCAGGGGGGGGGGAGGCGAGGTTCCTACATACACAAAAAAAAAAAATATTCCCAGTTGACTATCTCTATTACAAAAAATATACATTCGTTTCATTTGGTTCAGTGCAGTCTTTTGATGTTAAACTCTATTTACCTGCAATTTCCCCCATAGACGTAATTTATTTGAATACTTTTGAGTGTCCCTGTACACGAACTATTTGTTTCATGTCAACGGAAAGCTTAGTGTAGCATCCGTATATGATACACATTTAGAATACCAAGTTTGAACTTTCTGCCATAATTTGTTTTTGAGATGTGCTGATAACAGACAGATACACACACAGACGCACACACAGACATACACGCAGACCACTTGCTAAAAACATGATTTTCGTATTCAGGGGACCTCAGACCATGTAAATATAACAAAATCTTACTTTCCAAAATTTGACCCAAAAACAATACTTTCTCTGCCTTATAGGTAAAAATAATAGAACACAGTTTTCTAGAAATCATTCATTAAATCGCTATAAACTATTACTCTGTTTAATTGTCGATTTTTAAAAATTACTTTACAATTGTATTAATGAAACCTGCTTATACAGTGAAACCCCGATCTATCGTTCCCGCATTGACCGTTTTATTTCTGTGGTCCATGCGCAAACTGTATTTAAATAATGTTTACGGAACCTGCATACTTCGTTTTTCAAAAAGTTGTTTTTCCGCATTCATCGTTGTAAAAATTTTCTTTTGGCCAAAATGAAATTGAAAATCAAGCAATTCCACATGGCAATCAATTTGGTTTTACTTCTTTTATCCCCAAAAAGCTCTTTTCTTCTTCCATTTAGGATCAGAATTGTCATGGCATGTCTCCGGACCACCCTCAAAGTTAAGTTCCATATCGCAGGGCCGGCTCTAGGCGGTAGGCAAGGTAAGCAACTGCCTACGGCGGCAAAACCAGCTGAACTGCAAAAAATAAATAAATAAAATACTTCGATTATTGAATGAAGAAAATAAATAAATAGAAAAAAAAAGAAGTAAATAAATACAACAAGAATTTACAGGCTTCTCTGCCCATTCCTATAATTTGAAATGCAGATAAGAATAAACAAATTTCTACGTTCTGTATACAGTATATACAGTTATTATTTATGCAGCCGCGACGCGAAGGGAGAAATGCACACTCGCTGATTTAACAAGCTCTTTTTGTTCTCTAATTAAAGAAAGTCAAGAGTTTGCCAGTTGTAGGCACTTTTAGCAGTGTACTTCAGCATGTAGGAACTATTTGGATGTACCCTTTCTCCCCAGGACTTTATCAGTATATCCTAAGTATGAAAGGACGTCCTAACACATCCTCAGCCATAAGGTAGGGACATTTTGAGTTGTCCGTAAAAACACGGCAAAATTTGAATTGGAATTGGCAACAGTGATGTCAGATTTAAAACAATTCTTTATTTATGCAATAACGTCTATCAGATTCATTGGATAGGGTGGGGGGGGTGATAAATTTTGGTTAAGGTATGCTTCCATTGGCCAATCAGAATTTCAATGCAAATTCAATGAACATTTTTAAGGTTTTCTTCCTGTTGAAAGATCTACTGGTAAGGAACTGCCTAAAGTTTTATTAAAAGAGATGGGACAAAAATTAGGTTAAAATTATAAAATATGAGAGTCCAGGTTATGAAAATTGCTCAGATATGAGAGGCGACAAACTCAGAGTACAATCAAGGATTAAAACTTTAAATTAAAGAGCATTTCACGTACATTGCAGCAGCCATTTATTAAACTTAGTAGTTAATGAATGACTGCGAAGTTGGAAAAGTTGTATAGATTCCCCAATATCTTTATTTCTTAAAATAGAAAATATTCATGATGCTTTATTAAGCCTTTTATAAAAATGTAGAGTTAGATAATATGATTAAAAATGAGGCAGTTGTTTATTGACTACAGTCGGCAGCAAAATTGTTGAAGCACTTAGTAGTACCAGAGCCTCCTTAAGTAGATGCCTAGCGAGTCGCTCGAAATCTTGGCAACAGTACAAGAAGAACATAGCCAGTAGATGGCGCTTGATACCGTGTCGTAAAGTTATGTTTATTTCTCGCGATTCAATTGACTTTCAATTGAGTTCTTCATGGTTTATTTTTATTAATTTAATAAATGTGAGAGGGTTTTTTTTTTATAATATGGTGTTATAATATGGTTTTTATGATATCGTTCCATTTTGTAAATCGTACAGTCGCCGTGAAAATATAAGTTTTCAAATGACCTGCAAATATTTCAAGACAAGGTATGTAAACTGCATAAGTAATTAATGCAAAATTACCAACCCTCCGGATTTTTGAATATCAATAATATTTTTCACAAAAAACATTATTTTTATTTATTATCGTAAATTCTACGATTAAGACGAAGATAAATTTAAAAGAAATTATGATATAAAAATTCGAAGGGTTGACACCTCTGTTAGTAAGTTAGATTTAACAAATAAAATAGTTATGCTTATTACAAAATGAAATGAAATTTTTATTTATTGATGTAGGAATACAGAAAAAGAACTTGTTCTTAGTTACTTTAAAGTAACTCTATATTGGAGTATTTTATAGTTTTATTCATAAATTACATTAGTAACTTATGAATAAAACTATAAAATACTCCAATATAAGGAACAAGATTGATTTATATTTTTTAATACCACTGTTTTTTAAAGACTTGTGTAAATGCGTATAAAAATTTGATTATTTCAGTTAAATCGAAACAAAAGTGTTGGGAATCTTGAAAAGAAAAAATAGAAATTTTTTATTTCTACTTTTGTTCTTTTTAAAAATATTAAGTTTTAAGATTCATAACATTACTTTTATTAACCTTTTACCACACAAATGGAATATAGAATTAAAAATTCATGTAAAAATTAAATATCATGATTACTGATTTGAAAAATTATCAGATATGACAGAAATATGACTTGATTTTTTGAAATAGAAATTCTCCACATCCATACACTCACATATACACACACACACATATACTGGCTAATTGCCAAAAACTACTTTTTTTTGGACTCATGAGACCTTAAAAATATAAATCAGGGGAAAACTCGATATCGAATTTTTGGACCGAACACAATACTTTCATTACGTACGGTAGTAGGGTAATGGAAGTAAAAATATTTCAAGGATGTTATTAATTTGTCCTTAAATTTGCCAATCTTTATCAAATTTTTCAAATTGAAACCTAATACGAGTTTTAAAATACAATTGTGAATTTCCTGCATTTGTTAGTTTTTGAGTTATTCTGATAATAAATATGCATATAAATAAATTACTAAAAAAAAAAAAAAAAAAAAATGTTTTTTGTATTCAGGGAACCCCAAAACGTGACTTTATTCAAAAACGTGAGTTGAAAATAGAACTTCAAAAAAATACTTTGTTTACATTATAGGTTCAAAAAATTAATTTTCCTACTTCAATAGTCGACATAAAAAAAAGTGTTGCAAAGCACTTCCGTCAATTACATTCTACAGAAAAGAACGTTTAGCTTAATTTTGGATAGCCCTGTATATTTTCAATAAACTATGTGCACATCAGATTGTGCATTTAAATTTAGTCTTATATGAAAAACACCTAACACAAAATGAAATACACTTTCAGCATTTTCCAAGTATATCCGAGATAGACAAACCGACGCGCACAGACCAACCGCTAAAAACATTATTTCTCGTTTCAGGAGACCTCAAAACATGTAAACATAACACAACTTTATTTCGAAACTGTCTATCAGTTTCGAAAGCATACCCTCTCGGAACTGGTGGAGCTAATAAAATCTTGAAAAAAAAAAAAAAAAAATTCGTGCGAGAGACAACTTATACTCAAGAAATCCTTAATTTTAAAAATTTAAATCTTAATGGTTATTTATTTATTTTTTGTGACGGACTAGACAACAGATTGTTTTCTTCTCCAATTTTTATTACTGAATGTTAACTTATCTCGTTAATGTGCTGGTCTATTTTTCTTATAAATAATATAAAATTCTCGATTTAAGAAAAATAATTCACACCTAATAAGGTAAAAATGTAACGTAAAGGACATGACCAAAAAAAGAAAGAAAAAAGACATGATTTTAATAATTTATCATTATAAATTATTCATTCTAAACTGAAACTCATTTAAAGTTCAGAGATTTTAATTTATATAAACGAAACTTTCATCTGATATCTAAATTAAAAAAAATTTTGAAATTTTTATTGAATGAATATATAAAAAATAATTTAATCGCGTAATAGACATGCCATGTTTTTGCTTATTTAATTTTAAATTTCGTTTTTTAATTAATAATATATTTTTTAAAAAAGGTGTTATTTATTAGATACGCTGTAATTCAATTAGTTGAAAAGCTAAAATAGGTCTTGTCCACTTCCGAAGAAAATTAAACCCTATACTTTTTTAAATATAAATATTTGAATATTTTTTTTTTAATATTTACGATAAAGCACTTTCACATCATTTTTTCAAATTAAAAGAAAAAAAAAATACAATTTTGGACTTTAAATTAAAATTAATAGCTAGATTTTTAGATGAAAAATATAACTTATCTATGAAAGAGAAGAAAATTGTTGTTCTGCGTAGGTGCTGCCACCTAGCGTTAGTTTTGTTTTTTAAATGTTGCCTAATTTAACATTGGGATTCGCAGCGCGTGGAAGGCATCTACTTAAGGAGGCTCTGGTAGTACAGTCGGTAACAAAAGTGTCCGAACACTAGCAAAAATTCCTATGTAAAAAAAGTACACTTCATATGGTTTTGTTAAATAAATCCTTGTCGAATCCTCTTCTTAGTCAGTGTAAGAACATGATTCGAAAAGTATTTATTTAACAAAACCGTATGAAGTGTACTTTTTATACATAGGAATTTTTGCTAGTGTTCGGACACTTTTGTTACCGACTGTAATTCCTACTTAAAAGATGTGCACATGTCGAGTGATGATCTTAGTCTTATACTGTTTATGAAAAAGTAAGTTGATGATAAAAATAAGCGATCAAACTAAGAAAAAAATATATATAATACATGAAAAATGCGGATGTGTGCTTCAATAACTTTGCTGCCGACTGTATAATAAAACAATTAAAAGAGGCATACTATTGTAACAATCGCAACTATCGTAGATCACAAGTCGGATCGTACACTCCGCAGCAAAAGTATCCGAGCATTAGCAATAATCCCTTTTCAAAAAAAGTACACTTTTAATACTGCTTTCTTAGATAAATCCTTGTCGAATCATGTTCTTAGACAGATTAAGAACATGACTCAACAAGGATTTATTTAACAAAGTAGTACTAAGTGTACTTTTTTAAAACGGGGATTACTGCTAGTGCTCGGATACTTTTGCTGCGGAGTGTACGATCCGACTTGTGATCTACGATAGCTGCGATTGTTACAATAGTATGCCTCCTTAAAGTTTTATGATTGATCGTCATTTGATACAAAATTTTGAATCATATTAATCCGAAGTAAGCTACGTGAAACAAAAGTTTTTGATTTATAGCAAACCACTGATTTATTAAACAGCTCATTGTTATTATTATTATTATTATTATTATTTTTAAGAATTAAGATCAGTTGAATCCTTTGAAAACTTTATCTTAAAAGCTGAAAAATTAGTTAATGTAAAGACATAGAAAAAAAAAAAAGAAAGAAAAACTTTGAATTCACTAAATCACGCCATCATTTTCAATCTTAAAAATGAAATTTTTCTTATGAAAGTGTAGATGAATCTATAGAAAATTCAAAAGAGAAATATAAAATAGATTTTTTCTTTTTCTTTTCAGCGATCAGGCGATCAGTGCCACTGAAGCTGAGATTAAATTTATTGAATAATCATAATCATTCTTTTGAATTTTTATGCAATATCCACAAACTTAAAGACACGTGCAAAAATGAATTACTATCACACTGTAAAGATCTGGGAAACGACTTAACAGATGGTGATTCCTCTGATCTTAACATTTTAAAATTGGCTGGTAAAATATACTTTATTTTCTTCCCTTTTGAAAAAAAAAAGAATGTCCATTTGACGTCCTTAAATTCATTAACTTTGTTAACATTGGGCCGAATTTAAGCATTGCTTTAAAAATTTTGTTAACCTTGCCCATAACTTTTGCTAACGGAGAAAGACTTTTTCTAAACTAAAAATGATAAAAAAAAAAAAAAAAAAAAAAAAAAAAACTTCAAAACCACGTCTAGTCAAAATCGACTGAATGGGTAAGCAATGTTGGCCACTGAACATGAATCGAGTAACAAATTAGATATGCAAGAAGTTATTCGAGATTTGTAGAAAAAAAGGTTCGAAAGAAATTATTTTATTAAGGTTTAAATTTTGTATATTGTACTAGCATACTTTATTCTTTGCTGTTTTGAAAATATTGCATATACTAGTATTAGTTCCAAAGATTTTGTGTTTTTAACTTAAAAAAAAAAAAAAAAAAAAAAAAATAGTAGTAAATATTATATGAGTATTATTTACTTAGCTCAATTCTATTAGACCGTTTTTACGATTTTTTTTAAATAATAATATATATATATATATAAATGAATTTTTTTTTAATTTGAAAGTTTTAAAGCTTGAAGGGGTGAGGGGGCGGCACTTTTGTGGTTTGCCTACGGCGGCAAAAACGTTAGAGCCGGCCCTGCATATCGTCGCCATTTGCCCACATTGCAGCACTAGTGATATATAAAACGCAACCAAACTTATGCTGTTTTAGGTGAAGAAAAGGGACTGCGCAGATAGTGTCACTTTTTACAGTATCTGCGTGAGTATTATTGAATACGGATGAGTATTATTGCATGAGTATTATTGAATAGGGATCGTGCATTGTTGCTTGAAGAATAAGTTATTATACTTTGTGTAAAGAGGAGAATGGATGCGTCCAGTATGACCAGCTACTGCATTTTTTCACATCCCCGAGGCTGAGCCTACACCAGTGTGAAGTATGTCTGATATAAATACGGTATTTGAAAATGCACAATTTTTTTTATATGCACATGGAATTACAGAAAAAGGCCAGCAAATGTTCTAAAACTGGAAATTTCCCATTTAATTTATAAAATGAACAAAAAATCCAACGTAAAATTATTGATTTTAAAAAATAAATATCTCACTTAATGTTCTAAAACTTCGATTTATTTCTTTGGCAGTTTGGAGAGTAACAAATTAGTTTTTATTAGTAGTATACTATATATATTGCAAGTATTAATTCATAAACATTGTTTTCCTCGGATTTTGACTTTAACCCGCATTCATCGTTTTCCCGCTTTCATTTTTTTTTTTTTTTCGCGCACCCCATGAAAAACGATGGATCGAGGTTCTACTGTACTAGAAATCTGCCTACTGTTTAAAAGCCTGATTGAGGCCAGAGCACTGTGTAAAAAATGTCTTCCCTTCCGTTCCCCCCCCCCCCCCATACAACTGACAGAAACTGGCCGGAAGAACATTAGCCGGAGAACATTTCGTTTTTTTTTTTTTTTTTATGTATTTATTCTTTTAATTAATATCGTTTCATTTATAACAATTAAATAAGAATTTAAAGAAGAAAAAAAAAGTTGATGAATCCATTTTTCTTCATTAGAAGTATAATTATTTACTTTCCTTGAAATATTTTTGTTTCAATTTAGAACAACTTAGAAAATATAATTAGTTTAGAAGAAATTTTTTTAATAAAATTGATCTATCTGATCAGGCTGACTATTAATTTTCCTGTAATAACCACGTAAAGCATGTGAAAGGATATCTAAAACGGGTTTATGTAACAATTTTCACGAAAACCGTTAGAGTCGTTTTTGAGATGCCAGCTTTTATAAAAACTTGACATAATGAATTGTTGACCGGAAAACAACAATTATATACAAAAAGATACTTAAAAGAAAGTTAATACGGCAAGTTGAAAAAAAATCCATACAGCCGTTTTGAAAGGAACGCACTTACAGGACCAGAAATTCAGCTATTTATACAGGACGCTTATCAATTTTCCTGAACTAATCATAACTATATCATTCGAAAAGACATCTAATGGAGTGTTTATACAGATACAGTACCAATTTTCAAGAAAATCGTTTGAGCCGTTTTTGAGATATGGACTTACGGTTTCACTTCCGGTTTCTTATGACCCACTTTCGGTTTTCCAAATTTCACCAAAATTTGGAGACTTCATCTGTACACCAGACCTGTCTCAATTCTGAAGTTTCGTAGTTTTATCTTTATTAGTTTCGAAGATGTAATAGTCAGAAAATTCCCTACACACATATAATACATGCACACACATATTGACCAATTACCAAAAACCACTTTTTTGGACTCAGGGGCCCTTAAAACATGTAAATCAGGAAAATCTCGATATCGAATTTTTGGACCGAATACAATACTTCCATTACCTACGGTAGTCGGGTAAAAGGAGTAAAAAAATAATATTTCATTAATAAGATTCAGTGGATATTTAGTGGCAACCGCCCCCCCCCCTCTAAATTTTTTCCCTTCTGCAAATGTTCATTTTTTGAATTTTTCACTTCTGTAACCCCTCACAGGGTATTTAACAGTTAAAATAATCATTTCCTCCCCTACAAATCAAATTTATAGCCATAAAATTACCGAAAATTGATAAAAATATAGGGGGCGTCTCCAAAAAACGGTAGGTGATATAGCAAAATGGGCGTCATATTGGGATTCAGGACGTCATTTAACAAATGAATTTCCAAATATGCTGTTGGGGCAGTTTTTCATGCAGAGCAGTGTTATTATATATTAAAACTTCAAATTTTGAATTCATTATAAAACAAAGTAAAAATAAAATGAAATAAAGTGTTTAGATAAATAAATATTAATAAAAATAAAAATCCTGTAGGTAGTATTGAACGTGAGACATCCGCGTTTGCAGCCGCTAATTCAACAAAGTGCGCTACTGGAACGTTAACTCGTTTCCGAAATAACTTGTACTTACCAATTATTAAAACATTAAAGGCTTTTAATCTTAAATTTCTTTGGCTAGTGCGCGCAACTGCTTTAATATTTTATTACTTTTACAGCATACTACAATTCTGCGCAATTTCGTCCCGATCTGAATTTTCCATACTGTGACCTCTCCTTGTAAAACGAACAAATTTACAAACAGAGCTTACAAATATTAACTTACACCACATTAGACTGCCAAATAAGGCTTTATATAAATAAAAAAATTAGTTGCGTTATCAAGGTTGTTATCATTGGAGCTCCTTTAAGCACCACTCTTTCAGGGAGTGTGAATAGCATGTTAAAAGTAGTGAATTTATAAGGCTTTGTATGTATTTGATGGAACAAGAGGTGTGTATCTGGAGACTTTTTGGAAAATGCAAATATTTTTCTAAATGTAGGACAGAAAAGCAGTTCTGCTCTACATTTTTACTTTTGTATACTCATAAAACTACTTAAAAGTTATTTTTCAGAATTGTCTAATTCAACGTTTTCCAACCAAGGTTCTGCAAATAAGAACATAACACTATACGTGCCCAATTTGAATCGGCCTGATCTTGCATACTGGCCCTCTCACATATAAAGTTTTGTGAAATTATATTCGATAAATGCTGGGATGTAGCTTATGCTAAATTTCAGCATAGCAGCGTTACATGTAGGTTGATTTGAACAAAAATTGATAGGCACTAACTTTTATTACAGTGAAACTAAATATAAACTTGTATGAAATCCTGTAGGTTAGTTCTTGAGACAGAGCTGCTAAATTTTTCGACACGCACACAGTTATAGAAACAGACACAATCACTTTTTAAAAGTGGCTAATTCGTGTTTTGAAACTCTCTAAACTTATAAATCAATCAAAAACCGGAAGTCGAATATTTTTCTTTCCATATCCAGTAATTTCTTCTACTGAATATAGGAAAAAGTGGAATTTTTGTTACATGGACACTGGTGCTCCCTAGAACCAGAACACTGTAATAAGACTTCCATCAGAGGGGAAAGCTTGGGAAACAGTGGTCTAATTGACTATTTTGTTTGTAATTTGTATATGGTTTTTGTTTGGCTGGCTTCTAGAGAAGGATTTTAAACTCAAAAAGGGCAACCTGAGAAATAAATAAATAAAAATAAAAAAGCCGAAATTTAAAATTTAACTTTGAAAAAAGAAGAAAATGTGTATGTCAGAAACAGTGATAAGAAAATATTTGAAAAACAGAGATGAATGACATGAAAATTACTCAATCAAACACTGCATGTTTAATTATCCTATTGAAATATTTTGTTACCCTCATAGGGGAAGGGTCAGATTTGCAGAATGAATAATAAAGAAAAGGAATAATAAACTCCGCTAAAGAAAAAAAAAAAGCTCTAGAGGTTTTTGAAATTAGAAAACACTTGTAATGTGTTTGTAACCAATTTTTTCTGTTGTAAATTCTGTAATTTTTTTCAGAGTTTCTCTTCGATTGTAGAACTGTCAGTTACTTAATTTATTCCGGGACACTTTTAGACCCGCCTTTATTTCTACACTACTTAATTTATGGAATTATTCTGTATAAGTATGATAGAATAAGAAAAAAAAATATTTTTATTTAAAAAAAAAAAAAGAAAGAAAAGGGGCGGGGGTGGCTCAAAATGATCCGGAATAAATTAAGGAACTTGGCAACTCTCCCATTGAACGGTACGGAGAGAATAAAAGTAAAAAGGATTTTTCAATTATAGGACCACTATATTCCCTGGACATGAAGTTTTTCTCATTAGTGAAGTTTTCATAAAGAAGTAACTCGAATTTATATTAGAAGATGTCTAATTAGTAACGGAAGAATTAAGATTACATACTACTACAAATTGTTTTTTGTTGATAACAATAACACATTTTTTTATGGATTATTACTCGGTATAACTTTTACATTTAGAAATTTGTATCACTTACCATTTTTTTTTCCCTCTCTCTCTCTTTCTCTCTCTGAATTGGTAGTGTTTTTTATGAATGCTATATAAAATAAATTTTAAACTTCATGATTAGTGCTTCCTTACGAACTAAAAGAAAACACTAAACAATAAAAAAAGAAATAGCATATTATTATTATTATTTTCTAGATATTACAATATTTAAATTTTTTTTTGATAATATTCAGAAATTTAGAAAGATATGCGATGAGCAGATTGGGAAAGGCATACGATAGATTATGGGCGGAGCTTGATTTTTCAAGAAAAGTTAAATTCAAACAAATGACTAAACTTCTCTTGCACAAAGCAACGGATATGGCTCATTTTAAGTTTATGTATATTTAAAAGTCATTCGACCCCTTTTTTTTAATAAAATTTACATTTTAACGTTCAGCTGCAAACCTAGTATGCAAAATTGTCAATGATAAATTGTATTGCTGTATTGATTCATGCCAACAAGAGCTTTTCTACAAGAGTTTGTTCGCACAATGTCTATAGAAAAACACCCTGTATATGAGTAAATATTCACACATTGACAAAGACTGTGTTACATAAAATGTATATTTAAATAAATGTTCGTTCGATATTTATTCTAAAAAGGCATATTGTTTTTTTAATTTGGATAATTATTTTCTAAAGAAATAGGGTTTCCAGCATTTTATTTATTCCGGAGCATTTTTAGCCCCGCCACTATATCATATATATATATATATATATATATATATATATATAATATATATATATATATATATACTTTTTTTTTTTTTTTTTTTTTTTCCATGAGTAATATTTTTAAATTTTGTCATAGTTATTGTTCTGGAGAAAATTATTCTAAAAATAAAATTGTACAGAAATAAAGGCGAGGCTAAAAAGGTTCCGGAATAAATTAAAATATTAAAACTATGAAGAAATATTCGGATGTTTTATTTGTTTATTTAATTTGTCTAATCATATACCGTTTTATTTGTTCCTGTATATAGCTGTCAGCCAATCAGAATACCGTATTTTTCGAAATCGCCTGACTTGAGAAACTAGGGAGTAGTCTAGGAAAAAAACACCAGATGCATACTTGCCAACCTAACCCGGTAGATTGTATGTTAGTTACCGTCCGTTTTTTTACACCATTTAATTTTTAGAATAATTCTTTTCAAATATATTTACGATTAAATAAAAAGAAAAGTACTCTAAAAAGAGACAGACTAGTGTGAAAAAGTATGCAGAAAGGGGCGGGACTAACAATCTTCCGGGTTAGGTTGGCAAGTATGCAGAAGCATCTGAGAAAACTGGTAACGTTCTACACATGAGTAAGTTGCATGCATGAGTATGCAACTTACTTTGTGGTGAGTTGCACCACATGAAGGAGTTCATGCACATGAGTAAGTCGCATTTACTCTGCAAAGACTCTAAAAACTAGGTGGTGGGTGGTTGCTTTATAGTTTGAGATCCCTTGTTAACGGTTCCGACGTATTCAGTTATTAAGTTAAGGAGGAAATAATTGATTAGATTATCCTAAATGCTCGCGACATTTTCACACGTTTACTGACAATTTTGAATCAAGACTTTTTAATTACCTGTATTATATATAAACTAATTAAACAAAAGAAACTCACTGTATTTTTATTTTATTTATTCATTTTCCGAATTTCATTTCATAAACTTTTTTTTCCTTTTTTAATTATAATTCAATTTTAAATTTTTCAAAAGAGTATGTGTTTTATCATCATCGGCACGAAAACTGATTAAACATTATATTATATTTATTTATTTATTTTCTGAATATCAACAACTAAACATTTCGGATATACATTAAAAAAAAAGTTTCTGATGTGTTAAACTTCTAAGGAATCCGTAAAAGAATGATACAAATGAAAACAGGTGGACAGATAAAGTCCTTTTAACCCGTTAGTAATCGCTAGTTGGTCGATTTGCCGCCCAACTTTTAGTGTTGCCAGATTTTTTTATTCAATAGCCACCAAAATTGTTTAGAAGTAGCATTTGATAGACATAAAACGCGAATAAAATCGAAGGAACGTCGATCACATCACTTCTTAAAATTATTGGTGAGAGTTAAATAAAAAGTGAGCAATTTGTAATAGGTGGCGCTGTCTATAGCGACTACTAGCGGGTTAATTATGAAGAGATCAGACTTTACCGGAAACAACAGAAACACGATAAATGTGTAAACAAAAGATCGATTTGTTTCCCGAGATGCTCTTATACCTACATCATTTGAACTAAGAAGAGAATGAGAGGGAGCGAACAAAGACCAAAAAATGCCATCTGTGATAACGTAAATAATAATAATAATAATAAAAAATCTGGTGTGTCACCCATACGACTTTCTCTTACCCTGAAATTTAATACTATAAATGCAGGTTGCAGATTAAGAGGTAAGATAAAGAGTACTGTTGTGTAAATCTGTGTTAAACAATTCAAATTAGGCTTCCGAAGAGTTTTATATGATAATTAGTTCCGTATGAGGGGGCTACCGCCCCCGTCAACCTCCCCGTTTCATTAATGCACCTACATTTATGTAGAATTTAATTCGGTTATTAAAAAATAATTCTGTTTTTAAAAAATAACTTATTAAAATTATTATTTAAAAAATTATCTTTTATGATAATGCAGACGATTTCCATATTAGAGAAGTAGTATAAAACTAAATAACCAAAAAAAGTCCATTTTATTCTCAGTATTAAAAAAAAAAGTACTTCGTTAAAAGTAAAAAAAAAAAAAAAAAAAAAAAAATCGATAACTTTGTTTTACATTATCGCAGATCGATGGTTCAACCATTTGTTTTAAAGGTATTGGCGAGCTCTTTTGAAAAATACCCATCATGAAAATTTACTCCCCTCGAGGGGGGACTTCCCCCCCCCCCAGGGAAAGGCGAGGTTCCTACATACACAATTTTTTTTTCCCATTTGACTATCTCTATTAAAATATATATATATTCGTTTCATTTGGTTTAGTGCAGTCTATAGATGTTAATCTCTACTTACCTGCAATTTCCCCCATAGACGTAATGTATTTGAATACTTTTGAGTGTCCCTGTACACGAACCATTTGTTTCGTGTAAAAGAAAAGCTTAGTGTAGCATCCGTATATGATACATATTTAGAATACCAAGTTTGAACTTTCTGCCATAATTTGTTTTTGAGATATGCTGATAACAGACAGACACACACACAGACATACACACAGACCATTTGCTAAAAACATGATTTTCGTATTGAGAGGACCTCAGAACATGTAAATATAAAAAAATCTCACTTTTGAAATTTTGACCCATAAACAATACTTTCTCTACCTAATGGGTGATAGAAAATAAAAATAATAGAACACAATTTTCTAGAAATCATTCGTTAAATCGCTATAGACTATTACTATGTTTAATTGTCAATTTTTAACAATTACTTTACAATTGTATTAATGAAACCTGCTTATACAGTGAAACCCCGATCTATCGTTCCCGCATTGACCGTTTTATTTCTATGGTCCATGCACAAACTGTATTTAAATAATGTTAACGGAACCCGTATATATCGTTCTTCAAAAAGTCGTTTTCCCGCATTCATCGTTGTAAAATTTTTCTTCTGGCCAAAATGAAATTGAAAATCAAGCGATTCCACATGGCAATCAAATTGGAATTACTTCTTTTATCCTAAAAAAGCTCTTTTCAGCCTCCATTTAGAATCAGAATTGTGATGGCATGTCTCCGGACCACCCTCAAAGTTAAGTTCCAGACCGTCGACATTTGCTCACATTGTAGCACTAATGAGATGTAAAACCCAACCAACCTTATGCTGTTTTAGGTGAAGAAAAGTGATTGCGCAGATAGTGTCACTTTTTACAGTATCTGCGTGAGTATTATTGAATATGGATGAGTATTAACTGCGTGAGTATTATTGAATACGGATCGTGTATTGTTGCTTGAAGAATAAGTTATTATACTTTGTGTAAAGAGGAGAATGGATGCATCCAATATGGCCAGCTACTGCATTTTTTCACATCCCTGAGGCTCAGCCTACGCCAGTGTGAAGTATGTCTGACATAATTACGGCATTTGAAAATGCACATTTTTTTTTTTTTTTAATGCACATGGAATTACAGAAAAGGACCAGCAAATATTCTAAATCTGGAAATTTCCCGTTTAATTTATAAGATGAACAAAAAATCCAACATGAAATTATTGATTTAAAAAATAAATAAATATTACTTAATGTTCTAAAACTTTGATTTATTTCTTTGACAGTTTGGAGAGTAACAAATTAGTTTTTATTAGTAGTCAGTATACTATATATATTGCAAGTATTAATTCATAAATATTATTTTCCTCGTGTTTTGGCTTTAAGCCGCATTCATCGCTTTCCTGCTTTCATCTTTTTTTTTTTTTTTTTTTTTTTTTTTCACGCACCTCATGAAAATCGAGGTTCTACTGTACTAGAAATCTGCCTACTTTTTAAGAGCCTGATTGAGGCCAGAACACACTGTAATAAATGTTTGTTTGTTTTTTCCTTCATATAACTGGCAGAACCTCATACAACTAAGCTTTTTTTTTAATCCTCATATAACTGACAGAAACTCACCGCTATTGTAAGAAGATGCATACTTGCCAACATCCTAATTAATATTCCGTAGTATCGTTAGCCACGCCTTCTTTTCTACACCAGTAATTTCTTAGAATGTTTTTCAACTCATTTAATCGTAATTGCGTTTTTAGAATATTACTCTAAAAATTTACTGGTGTGAGAAAAAGGGCGGGACTAACAATACTACGGAATTTTAATTAGGATGTTAGCAAGTATGAAGATGTAGAAAGAAGATGAAGATGAAGAAGTGGTAGTGTATTTTTATCCCTGCCAAAGTTATAATCTTAAACATTATTATTTTCTAATAATTATTTCATAATTAAATCATACAATCTGTGCCTGAAAATAGTCAAACCTATTGTTAAAAGATAGTGTACCCCAATTCGAATAAGGCTCTTTATTTTCTGATAAACTTTTAAATGCATATTTCTTATGTAAAAAAAAAAAAAAATGCTAGATATTTTAAAACAAATATATTTTAAAATCGAATAGCGGTTTTTTTTTTTTTTTCCCTATGAAACTGAATAAAATTTTAGAAAATCAGCCCAAAGATAATTCCTATAACCGACATAATTTCTATTTTCCGAGCCATGAAATCGTCATAAAAATGCAAATGGTTGTAACTGAAGATTTGGTATAATCACTTTTTTTTTCTTTTTTTTGAGTAATGACGTCACATAACATATCTAAAGTTATTTATTTATTGATTTGTATCTTCAATGAATACAAATTTATTAAGTATATGAATATTTGAACCATAGTCTTCAAATAAATTATCTATTTAAAACATTTTGGTAGAAAAACAGTGACAAAATGCCAATTGGGTGACACTGAAAAACTGATATTTATAAAGTAATAAACAAAGAATGGTACATTCTTAAATCCATCCCATTAATGAAAATAAATTTGATATATATATATTTTTTAAATAATCACTGAAAATTGCCCCCCCCCCCCAAATATATATATATATATATATATATATATATAAATATAAAGAACTATGTTATTTTTATTCTATTTTTTTCTACAGTGCAGTACGTTACTGATTATTTTATTGCATAAGTTAACCAACAAATTGTATCTCTTTATCGTAGGTACATTATATATATATATATATCTTTTAATCTTAGAAAATCCAAATATTTTTGCTGTATTGTAAATATTTTCACAGCTTGAATTATGTTTTACATACAATACAATCAAGTCTTTGAGCTAGAATATTTTTTATCTCATTTGTCCGTATTTTTTGCCGTTTTGCGGTTAAACCGTGCATTATCTGCGGAACCTGTACCACTCAATTCTGCGGATAATCAGGTGTTTACTATATTTTTAAATTAATGCAAATACGTAGATTTTGCCCAAACGTTTATTACTATTGGATGATATCGTCCCAATGACAAGTCGCTCAACTAACAATTTGTAAATGAAGATTTCTTTGTGTTGCGTACATTAATCGCTAGCACTTTTTATATGAAAATTTGGCTTAAAATTCACTGTGCTTAAATAAATAAATATTCTAAATATTTGTCAAAACAAATTGTTATTGTTGAAAGCCATCGTTCAATTGACGGAATCAGAGTGAAAAACATGATGTCTGTTTTAAGTAATATAAATTAAATCTACCCATTCATTTATCATTATCTATCAAAAATTCTTTTACTCGGATAGTAAGTGAAATTGAAACTAGTATCGTTGATCAGTTTTTAAATTTAGGAATTGAAAAAAAATATATATCATTTATTTGACGGAAAATTCCACGGCATATTGAAATCGTAAAATTTAGACAAATAGTAAAATTTGATGCAAAAAAGTCATAAAAAATTATTTAAGAATGTATTTTATTATCTTTTTCCCCGATTATAAAAATTTAAACGAATCGTCAATATTTAATCAAACCGTATTAAAATTACTTTTCCGTTTGGCGACACGTCATCCGATTCACAATTTATGATTTCCGCAGTTAAAAACTAAATATATATTTTATGTTAATAAAACTTAGTTTAAAGTTCTTTTTTCTCTTCCAAAAAATGAAATTTAATGCTAAATTTCAGTTTATAAAGACAGTTTTGTAGCCTTGAAAAGAAATAAGATAAGTGGGGCGGGGTGAAGCCTGCGACATCATTTAATCCGTTTAAAAAATTTGATCCATACATCCCATTACGAAATATCTTTAAAATTACTACGTGTAGTTATTGATTCTAGAAAATTTAAATACATACAAATACTCATAGCCACCTGTATTATCAGAAAAAAGCTTATGGTTTTTAAATGTGAAAGCTATTTGTTTTAACTGGGTTACAAAGCTGCCAACATTTTTAATTTATTATGTAGCACTGTTAGGACCCGCCTTTATTCATACCACTTTTTTTTAAGTGTAATTTTCTTATTAATGAGTTGTAATTACATACTGCAGCAAATTATTCGTCGAAGAAAATGTGAAAAGGAAGAAGGTACTAAAAAGGCAACCGAATAAATATGTTCGTAATTCTGGTATTATCGTACAGTCACCCAAAAAAAAAACGCCACCCCCCCACCTAATTTCGTCGTAAATTATCGTAGAAACATTTGACTGGTACCGATCGATTTGTAATAACGTCTAGTTTATAACAGTATAGTTAAATTTTGCCTAAGGGGTCGTCTACATATTAAAACTGGCATTAACTTCATTTTCTTCAATGGCAACCCCTATTTTTGACTTCATATTCAGATTTCTGAGATCAAGGCGGTTCGAAAAACATACCTATTTAAATACCTTAAATCAATTTTAAATAGAGTTACACGTGAAAATGTATTAGGGGTCCGTCTATACATTTAGAAAATATAAATCACGATCTACCACCCAATATACATTATTTATTAAGTTTCACACCGGAAAAAAATTTCAGAAATGTTAATTATAAAATTAAAAAAAAATGACTAATTCACACAACTTTCTGAGTTAGTTTATGAATTAAAAGATTTTTATTGGTTTCTATTGATTAAACATCAGATAGTTCACTTCATACGAAGAAAATTAAATAGCTTGAATAGATATTAAAATATCTATCAAAAGAAAAAAAAAAAAGATGAATGGTTTTAAATTTGTTTGAAAATTCAAAATTATTTTAACTCAAGCTGCCGTATAATTGTCTGAAACGGCGGCACTCAACCTGGTTCCCACGGCCGTTTCACAGTGACAATGGGAGTTTGTTCTGATACTGCAGTACTTTCATTTTCTTTAATTGACTTTTTTAAAATATTAAAACAGATTTTTTTTTTTTTTTTAAATGAATTATTATTATTTTTTTTTTCATGACATTATTAAAAACTTTTACATAAATCTCCACGATATTCTTTTGCTTTTATATTGTATAATGTGTAACGAATTAATATGTAAAATAATAAATCCTACTACTTAATGGGATGTTCTAAAATTCTACACTTTAACACAGATACCGAAGTGGACGGTGGGTGTAGAAAGGCTGAGTACCCTTAATCTAAATCTTCACTTGAAAAGGTCAAAATGTTACAAAACTCTTTTTTTTTTTTTTAGGAAAAAAGAAGAAGATAAGGAGGAGAATGAAAGATCAAAACGAATATAAAGCATATTAAACGTTAATACCCTTTAATCACTGGAAAAAGGCGGGGTTTTGTATTGTGTGTCATTTGGGAGCTGTAGAGTGCCAGAAAATTACTTTATGTAATAAAACTTTTCATTTAAAGGGTATTTAAAGCAGCATTATATTTAATACATAGACTATTCAGAAAAAAATACCATTCATCTGGTTCATGAAAAATAAAGAACATTTTTCTGGCATTGCTCTATGTATATACATTCTTGTCAACCTTTCCCGGAAGATTACTGGTCCCGCCCCTTTCCGTACATTTTTTTCACATCAGTCTTTTTAAAGCTGTGTCAGCCATCGGTGGCTGACACTGATCTTTCCATTTAGGCTAAGTCAGCCGGCAGTGTAAAATATGATATAAAACTACAGAACTTACATAGTTTTAAGTAATTACTGACAATTTATTTAAAATTTACTTCATGTTTTTTTTTTTTTTTTTTTTTTTTTTTTAAATAGAATTTTTATAGGATTATATCGTTAAGGCCTAATGGGGTTTATTGAAACTCGATAAACATAACACGCTTCTAAGCAGCACGTGTGGCCTGAATGGGATTTCCATAAGAATTCGCGTGGCGCTCAATGAGTTAATCGTAAATGTATTTGAAGTTAATTACTCTAAAAATTAAATTGTGTACACACAGGGGCGGGAACTAACAATGTTACGGGTTAGGTTGGCAAGTATGCATATATATTTTGCTTGATTTATAAAAATGTATAACACATTTTCTTCTTTTTTTTTTTAGTATTTTGTGTTTATATCTCTCATTAAAAATAAATACAATATTCATATATAATCATTTCCATACAGTAATGTATATAAACATATTGATTAAAGAAGATTTGTTGATATTATATAATTATTCTTCTAACTGTATAGTATATTAACACAAATATATTTTCTAAATTTCGCAGCATCGAAAAACAGCAACATAGCTTCCATATCAAGGCTTAATGTAAATAGCCACGCCTTTTCACAAATTTTCTAAAACTTTATAATATAAAGCAAAATAATTTTGCATATTTGTAATTAAATCATTTAACTTTTGTCTTCAATAATCCATGTAGTAAATACCATTGTGATTTATGCATACCAGCGTCTCGTAGTCAAATAGGAATATGCAAATTTGTCTTTTTTTTTTTTAAATAGTGTTTCAGCGAATCACAGGCGGGGCTTCTTTTCTTTTGAAATTCTTTCACAATCCCTCGCCTACATTGTGATAACTTTACTAAAATATGCCAATTTGTATAATAAACATCGAAATATTGCTTAGGAAACAATAAAAATAACACAAAGGTAAATGAAAATAGTTTTCCGTCAAATTATATACAAGCATTTACTTATAGAGGATACAGATTGTAACAAGTGACGGCCCCCTAACAGGAATAAAAAGTGAAATATCACTGTAACTCAAAAAATAATGTTAGGAACGAGCTGTAAATTTGGAAACCCATGTTTTTGATGATGCCCGTTCTATTCGTGCAAAAATTAACATAGGTCATAATTCATAATTTTTTCAAATATGAATTTATTAATAATTTTCATAATTCAAAAAATGTTTTTTTAGAAAAAATTTGCATGGAATATGTTTGGGTTACTTCATTCTAACGAATAAAAAAAACAGAATTTAAATATCATAATTATTTCGGAAGATATGATTTAATATTTGTCACATTCATTTAACATTAGCACCCCCAAACTTTGACAGCTTATAACTCTATGAAAAATTGAGCGAAATATATAAATTATACCATTTTCCGTGATGATTTGATCCAAAGAATTCAAATAAATTATAAAAAATGGGGGTTACCATTGAAAAAAATGAAGTTGATGTCAGTTTTAATATGTAGACGACCCCCTAAATAAAATCTAACTATAACATTATAAACTAGACGATATTACAAACTGATTGGTA
>OZ005662.1:94592782-94631235 GCA_963930645.1 Salticus scenicus
CCAGTCGCATGTTTCTACGATAATTTACGACAAAATTAGGTGGGGGGGTGGCGTTTTTTTTTTGGGTGACTGTACATTTCTTTGCGAAACTGCCTATGTTTATATGCAATAGTTTTTCCAGTAAGAGTCGAGGAAAAGGGAAATAATAATAACCCAGTACTTTCGAATACTGAGTGTGTATCTGCTAGACCTGCTAACTATGCTAGTTTATCCGTAATGGTATTAGGCCCCGCCTTTTTTCACACCAGAATAGTTGTAGAATAATATTCAGCATTATTTTCTCATGATTAAATAGGAAGACTATTGCTCTACAACTATTCTGGTGTGAAAAAAAGGCGGGGCTTAATACCATTACGGATAAACTAGCATAGTTAGCAGGTCTAATCTGTAATTTATGTAGATTTTAAAAATAAGATCAAGTATTTTATACGCTTAGGCTATAGTTGCCAACTTAGCACCTTTTGGCTACCGGAAATATTACACACACACACACACATATATATATAACTTTATAAGTGAAAATCATTACAGTTCACTGATTAAATAAAATAAACATTTCTATTAATTTTTTCCAGTAGCCAAAAGGCTTTCAAGAATCCCTTAGAAAGATCCCCACACAGGGCACTCTCCCTCAGGTCTTGGACTCTAGAGCAGTCAGTTGGCCGTAATCCACACAACACAACACAACGCATATCACCTCCTCATCTGTATATTAATAGGCAAACAGGAGTAGAGAGTTGAAAATGGCAACATTCGAAAGCTATGATTAGCCAGATTTGCAGAATAAAAAAAATATTATAAAAAAATTATTTATAATGGAGATAGTCAACTGGGAAATTTTTTTTGTATGTGCAGGAGCCTCACCTACCCCCTGGGGGGAAAGTTCGAAGTCCCCCCTCGAGGGGAGTAAATTTTCATGATGGCAGGGATGGAACACGGGCGCAGAATTCATACCACCATCAATGTAAGAAAATTTTCTACCTCTTAAATCGACGATATTATAGGCAGAGAAATTTCTTAAACACATTCCGGTATGAATTCTGCGCCCGTGTTCCATCCCTGTGATGGGTATCTTTCAAAAGAGCTCGCCAATACCTTTAAAACAAATGGTTGAACCATCGATCTGCGATAATTTAAAATAAAGTTATCAATTTTTTTCAATGTTATATTGGGAATAAAATGGACTTTTTTTTTTTTTTTTTTTTTTTTTTTTTGATATTTAGTGTTATACTACTTCTCTAATATGGAAATCGTCTGCACTATGATGGAAGCTAATTTTTTTAAATAATAATTTTAATAAATTATTTTTACTGAGTGAATTTGTATAGGAAAATATAGAATAAAGTCATTTGGTGACCACAACATACTAGTTATGCTATGTCTTTGTCTTATGCTACTATTTTATATATGAATATTGTGATTCCTTTCTAATATAATATCAGATTTCTGTTTTATTGATATTTTCTGTTATTATTGAAACTCTCCTGAATGTATACAATATAAAACAGTAGAAAAATGCATCATTTTTATTCTAGACGATCTTATTTACTCATTTCATCAAAGACATAGTTTTGGGGCAGATTGAGCGTCGTACAGTAAAATCTGATTCAGTTTTATTGAGCGGTAAATTTCTGTCTGAATGCCAAAAGTGCAGTCACCAATGTATGGTAGTACGATATATCTTCTCAATTTTTACAAAACTTTCTCAACAAAACTGAAAAGCGTTTATGACATCGATTTCTCTGTTCGTCCGTCTAAATGTCTGTTTCCGCTATACTATCTACTTCCGTAAATAATCACAGAATTTTTGGAAACTGATATATATTGTTACGAATTTGTGAGTAATTGTAGGTATTTTTATGTAAATTCATTCAAAGAGGCTTAGTCAGGTGATAAAATGTTAACTCTCATTATTTCTGGCTTGTTTTCGCATTAAAATAGCTCATTTCCCGATGAAAACGCATTAAAAAGCTTCATTAAGGCAGGTAATGGATTTGGTGCCAAATTTGGCGAGTTTTTCGCTTCTTAGTGACTTTTTTGGCGACCTTGACGAGAAAATCTTTATTATCGATATAGGAAATATGGAAGCTCTAACTCGAATGTTCTACGAGTTACCAGAACATTCTGGGTTTTATAGAGGGGTTTAAAAGGAGGTGCAGCCAAGCGCTCAGTCTCTCACAAATCGCCTTACGATAAAGTGCTCTCCTTACTAATCTATTTGATTACAGCGTTGCTGTGTGTTAATGTTCTGATACAGTTTGTACTGTAAATTTGCTGTTGTCAGCTGTTATTTAAGCTGTGTTTATTGGTGAAAGTGAAGTTGATACTTTGTTTATAGCAGTGTTGGGTAAAATTTAATCATCTGGATGACTAACGATTAATGATTAAATTAATCGTTAATCAAAAATGTTTTCATTAATGGTTAATTTATTCGTTAATCAAAAATATTTTGACTAATGATTAAATTATTCGTTAATCATAAATATTTTTATTAACGAATAATTCAATCGTTAATTGCAAATATTTTGATTGACGAATTGTATTAATCGTTAATCGTGGATATTATGACTAACGAATAATTTAATCATTAATCATATTTTTTATGACTAACAAATAAATCAATCTTTAGTTACATTTTTATAATTAATGATTAAATCAATCTTTAGTCGAAAGTTTCATGATTAACGAATAAATCAGTGATTAATGATAAATTTCATGAAAAGGAATACACCTTAATACATTTTTCATTACCGTTGAAATATGTTTAGAACTACAATTCACATTTCGGTCTTTCTATATGATTGTTTATATGTCCAGGGATGGAACACGGGCGCAGAATTCATACCGGAATCTGTTTGAGAAATTTCTCTACCTATAATATAGTTTATATAAGAAGTAGAAAATTTTCTTACATTGGTAGTGGTATGAATTCTGCGCCCGTGTTCCATCCCTGTATGTCCATCAGCTTTTCTGATCATAGTTTTAGAATGACTTAAAATTCATGTATGTTATTCAGGTAGAGTCCTGTATTGGGTCGGGCAAGAGTCGGGTAAGAATTAATTTTTGTCCCACGGGTATCTATTACAAAACTGTCGGTTCACATTTTTCATCCCTTCTTTCGAAGAAGGGTTGCCAGAAAAATGTTAATAATTTACTCGCTAAAAGTAACATGGTATAAGCAAGAGAGTCAATTGATAAAAAGAAATAAAAATAAAAATAAAAAATCAATTCCTTCAAAATAAATCATTAAATGTTCAAAACAATTTTTTATTAGGAAAATTTATTCAGTTTGTAACAGCGATTTTCGTATTAAGAAAACTTTAAATCGTGTAAACATATCAATAACTGAATAAAAAAAATAAAAAAATAAATAAAAAAAAAAAAACTGTTGCATATCTTATTTAACAGAAAATTATTCACAGAATTATATTAAAACCAGTCTAAAATGTGTAGAGGTTGAATAAGGAAGTTTACTCATACCTGCATAGTTTATATTAAATCGAGTTTGAAATATGCTTAGGTTAAATAAATAAGTTAAAAATAAAACAAACTAGTATGTTGTGGCCACCACAAGACTTTCTTCTATATTTCCCTATACATATTCACTCAATAATAATAATAATAATTATAATAAATACATTTTTTTTTTTTGTGTGTGTGTGTTAAAAGTAAAACAAAATCGATAACTTTGTTTTAAATAATCACAGATTTATAGTTCAACCATTCATTTTAAAGGTGTTGACAAGACCTTTCGAAAAATGCCCATCTCGAAAATTTACATTCTCCCCCCCCCCCCCCCCCACACACACACACGGGGAGTAAGTGATGCCCCCACATGTACAGAATTTTTTTCCTAGTTAACTACTACTATTATCAATAATTTATATTAATTTTACAATCACAAGTTAAAAACTATTATCATTATGTACATTTATACGAAATTTTGTTTGGTTAAATTTCGTTAAAAAAAAAAAAAAAAAAAAAAAACGACTTTTTTTTTTTTTTTTTTTCGTTAAAAGTAAACAAATTCGATAACTTTGTTTTAAATTATCACAGATTTATAGTTTAACCATTCCGTTTAAAGGTATTGACGAGACCTTTTAAAAGATACCCATCTTGAAACTTTCCGTACCCCCCCCCCCAGAGAGGGAGGGGAGGAACCGATGCCCCCACATGCACAAAATTTTTTTCCTAGTTAACTACTACTATTATCAGTAATTCATATTAATTTTACAATCACGAGTTTAAAATAACTCTCATTATGTACATTTATACGAAATTTTGTCCTATACTGCCATGTTAAAAGTTTACAAAATATGCGATCACAGCGCCACCTGTTGAGCGATTGATCTCCAAATGTAATCAGAACCAGTTTATGTCAGAGACCAACTAAATACCGAGTTTGGTTAAATTTCGTTAAAAAAAATACGATTTTTTTTTTTTTTTTTTTTTTTTAAGTAAAAAAAAAAATCGATAACTTTGTTTTAAACTATCACAGATTTATAGTTCAACCATTCCTTTTAAAGGTATTGACGAGACCTTTCGAAAGATGCCCATCTTGAAACTTTACCCCCCTGGGTGGTTCTTCCCCCCCCCCTCCAGGGTTGGAACCGATGCCCCCACATGCACAAAATTTCTTTCTTAGTTAACTACTACTATTATCAATAATTGATATTAGTTTTACAATCACGAGTTTAAAATAACTCTCATTATGTACATTTATACGAAATTTTGTCCTATGCTGCCATGTTAAATGTTTGCAAAAAATGCGATCACAACGCCACCTGTTGAGCGATTGATCCCCAAATCTAATCAGCACCAGTTTAAGTCAGGGTGCAACAAAATACCAAGTTTGGTTACATTTCATTCATTGGTTCGTGAGCTACAGTGTCCACAAAAATCGTGATAAACACAGACAGACAGACATTTCCTAAAAACTATCAGTTCGTGTTCAGGACATCCAAATCTATCAGAAAACGAAGGTCGAAAATTTTCGCGAATCCAATACTTTTTCTATATTACATATAGAAGAAAGTAATAACAATTATTATTCTTGTTTGAAAATGATTGACTACAAATATTCTAATACGAAAATTTTGCAAGTTATTCGTAATTTAAGAATTTATCAACATAGCAAAATGGGGCTATATTCCATATAAATATGCATTTTGAGGACTGTTGTATTGGAATTAGTAGCATGAAAACTAAACTACGAAATTAACCCTAATAAAATAAATTAATACATTTGAATAAGATAAATATTTCGAAGTGAACTTTGGGTAGCCTATTAGTCGGGGATTTCGTTCTGTCACTGTGTCAAACGTTTGGTCAAATTTATTTCTCTTAACATGATTATAATATGTTTTGCACTAGAAATTTATGGAAACATATATATGATGGGGAACTGAGCAAAGTCCACCTGCCAACTAGTTACTTTCCTCTATTTTCAATAGAAGAAAGTATTGGATTCGTGAAAATTTTCTACCTCGGGTTTTTGATGGATTTACACGTTTTGAGAGCTGTAGAACACGATTTGACCATTTTTAGAAAATGTCTGTCTGTCTGTCTGTCTCTCTGTGTGTGTGTGTGTGACAAAATTTTGTGGGAACTGTATCTCAGGAACTACTGCACAGAATTTCATACAAATTGGTATGTAGTTGCACCTTGACATAAATTAGTGCCTATCACTTTTAGTAAAAATTGTCCCACAGCTTGCGTTGCCATCCCATTTTTTCTAAATTTTTAACATGGTGATATAGGACAAAATTTTGTATAAATATGTATAAACAGAATTATTTTTTAATAATCATTATGAAATATACCTGAATTATTTATAATAGAGATAGTCAACTGAGAAAAAAAAATTTGTATTGTAGGAGCCTCTCCTCCCCCCCCCCCCTGGGGGAAAGACCCTCTCGAGGGGAGTAAATTTTCATTATGGGTGTCTTTCAAAAGAGCTCGCCAGTACCTTTAAAACGAATGGTTGAACCATAGATCTGCGATAATTTAAAATGAAGTTATCGATTTTTTTTTTTTTTTTTTTTTTTTTTTTTTAATCTAATATTGACAATAAAATTGACTTTTTTTGGATATTTAGTGTTATACTACTTCTCAAATATGGAAATCGTCTGCATTATCATGGAAGATAACTTTTTTAAATAATAATTTTAATAAATTATTTTTACTGAGTGATTTTGTATAGGAAAATATAGAAGGAAGTCATGTGGTGGCCACAACATACTAGTTTATATGGTTTTTAAACTAATGGTACTTTAAAGAACGTTAGACAAAGGGTTAACCTTTTTAAAATATTCTTTGTTTCCTTTGAAAATCGAGATGTCGTGCGAAAGCATGCAAATGCCTAGTAAAAACACGAAAATTATGTATTTATCATTAATCAATCAATAATAGCAAATTTATTCGTATTGATGTATTTCTTATACAGCAAAAAGCTGCATATCGAATGTTCTCTAATGATCTATATTAACACTTCCTTATATGCCGGAAATAAAAAGAAATGTAAAATTTCCAGAAGGGTTTAATGCCCTTTTCTCTTTTATTATCAATAAGTTTGGGTTAACTTCTATTTAACAATGATTATTGATCAATAGCTTCTGTTTAAACACCTTGCTCTTTTTGTATTTTTCGAAAGTTATTTGTAATTGTCGAGAAGCTATGCGTGTAAGCATTATTTAAATTCATCACGTGTTTTGTTGTAAATATTTCCGATATTTCCCTTTTTAAAATTGTATATAAATGCTATATTGCTCAATAAATAAGCATATTTTAGCTCCTGATTTAAGAATATTCTAAACCAAACAATCATCATGAAGCAATTGTTGGTAAGATATTATTATTTTCATTACATTTCTGCTGTAATTTGTATATTTATCTTTTCTTCTAGCTTTGGAATTTGAATTATTCTATCATGGAAAATTAAAAAATAAAATAAATCTCAAAATAATTATAATACAAATTCAAAATAATAACAATAGTATTAAAAGAAAGTTTTAGATTACCTTGATATAGTGGCATGCTCAAAATTCTATTGTTAAAGTATAGTTAAGAGAGTAGTTTTAAAAAAATAGAATTCGAAAACTTTTATTTTTGAGTAAGGTGTCTTTTAATACGAAGCAACAAAAATTCCATAGGATTACAAGGTGAAGAAGAAACGGTGAAATTGACTGATGAACAATCTTTGTGATTTTAAATTAGTCGATGCATAATATATAGATTACATATTTTTAAGTCTCCAACTAGCACACATTAAAAACTTGTATACGTCAAACTTAATTGTCATTTTCTTAGAATTCGCACTATAGATATTTAAATCTTACTCCTTAAAATATGGCGTCTTATTTCTATAGCATATATATGAATGTATAATCATGCGAAATGCACATGCAAGGTACCTATGCAGAGTACAAAATTTCTTAAAATGTTAGTTGCAGCTAAATTTTTTCTGATTTGCACCTCTTTTCGGGTGAAACATTAAACTTACAAGGCTCAATTTTATTTTTAGTGCGCGACAAAAATATGTAGGTTGTAAGTAGTGATCAGAAGATAAGGAAAACTTATAAAAATAAAAATAAAACCATATTTTACGAAAAAATCAACTTTCTAGCTCAACGTACCGTATGTGGAACATACATAAAAATATGATTTACTAATACGTTTACTATTGTAATATAAAAAAAATTTACCTCTGCAAAATATATACTTCGTTATAACACACAGTATTTTTTTTTTTTTTTTCCGAGTCAAAACTGTTTAATAACTATTCTTTTTTTATTTTTGAATTCAGACAAACGACTAACGTACCACTTTCATTCAAATTTCACGCTGAGTGCACTATAACAAAACCCCGAACGACATCTTTAGGTAAAGATTCGTATTACTACATTGCTAAATGTCAGTAGCTTCTATCAAGATGTCAAGAGATGTCGCTACTAATAGTTTTATAGCTATAGGAACGATTAAAGTCGGTGTTCTACATATGGAGCTGGGTGCCTTGTACGGTTAAAGTATTATTTTCAACAGTGTAGAAAAACAGTACTGTTTGACAGAACAAATATACAAATTTAAATAATAAATTTTAAAATGAAAACAATTAATAAGGATTTATTAACATACTATTTAAAATGTGCATGCAAATATTTGGAGATTTCAAATATCGACATTGAAACATTTTACATGTGTCATACTGTGATATAATGCAGTATCATTTATACGAGTAATTTAAGCCTACTTCTTATAAGGAACTACTAGTCGACCGGACAATAATTAAGTGTGAAATGAAGTTTTTAACTCTTTCCAACAAAGCTGGAAAGTGTTTATGACTTCGATTTGTCCGCGCTCCAACTCCCGTAAATATTTATAGAATTTCTTAAAACTGATGCATATTATTCAAGTTTTCTTTATGGGATAATCCCTGTAGAAAAGCCCATCAGCGGCCGAGCAATTCTGCGCTCAAAACTGGTAGACCTGAAGCGCTGGGTTCGATCCCAGGTCGCTGTTGTCGACCTAGCCGTTCGGAGTTATTCGTGGTTTTCTCCGAAATTTGCGTAAATACGCGCTAGGACCCCTTAGAAAGACCTTCATGTACGGCACTCAGACCTAGGACACTAGTGCAATCAGTCGACCTTAATCCCCGCAACCCAATCGAACCCTGTAGAAGAGGGGGGTAAATAACCACCACTTGTTTGTGTACAGGGAAACCTGAAAGAATTCCAAAGCATTGCGTTCTATTTTATGAGAGGTATTTCTATAAATTATATTTTAATAATTTAACTTTACACAAACCATAATGAAATTGTCATTTATATTTCATGTGTACAAGCAAGTGTTTTCTCTAGAATATAATATGATTAGAATTAAAAGTTATTGTACCATACAAAAATTTTCGGTTACATTAATGGCTATGACTGGAAATTGCTGAAATTGCCTTTCAGTTTGTGTTAAGTATTTTTAATACTTTCCACCTATGTTTAAAAATGATTATGAATTCAATTCAATTAGTCTATTTATCTGTTTTTCTGTTTAACTATTGTGTGATAAGATAAGCAAAGAATTTCGATAATTAAACCATGCAACGAATATAAGCAGTTGGAAAGTGTTGATAATCAATGCGTGTCGTATAATTTTTTGTTCTTCCTTTCTTTTTAATTTAATTTCAATTGTATTCCTTTTCATAAAAAGGAAAAAGAAAAAATCTGTCTTTGACAGAATTTGATTTAGTACGGCAGGATTAATTTATATATTGTTATCTTGTAACTGAAAAAAAAAAAAAAAGAGAAAGATTTGTTGTTGTTGTTTTTGTTGTTATTAGCCAGGATGGTTAATAACAAGCTCGACATTTTTCACATAATATCCGTTGGCAAGGTCACCGTATCTGCCAGCGCAGATGTAATGGTTATTATGTGAGAAATGTCGAGCTGGTTATCAACCAGGGTGACTCAGTGGAAGAACATCCGCACGTTAAGCGGAGGGCCTGGGTTCAATTCCTGGCTGTGGCATTTTTCACTTAGTTGGTATAAAAAATAAAAAAATAAAAAAACCATTCTCATACCCTAACTACTTAAAATGAATTTTCATGGTTAATGAATTTAACAAAAAAATAAATATTTTAAGATAGTTTAAGAAATTAAATGGTAAAATTGGATATTGGCAGGCATCCTGGCATACTAAAAGTGTGACAACATAAAATCAGTGTCTGAAAGAAATAGTCCTGTCGTACTAAAAAAATAAAAATAAAAGGAAATACTGTGTTATTGTATTAAATCTCATAGTCGGAGATTTTTCATTTCTTTCTGGAATCGATTAAGTTATCTCCTTAAATATTTTTAACCGAATTTAATGTAAGACACTTAATAGTGGCGTTAGTTCGATGCATTTTTTCGTTTAATAAATTAAATGGATGATTTAATTTTACTCCTAAAGGTTTTTCATTTCCAGGAAGTACTAAACAGTATTTATTTAAAACAATAACAGATTACATTGATTTATTTAATCCTTTACGGTTTACTGGTATTGCATTGCTACCAAACATTTAATATTGTGTCATGCAACTATTTTTTCAATATTTTTTCCTTGTTTTAATTGATTTTTAAACTTTTCCCCTACTTGGCTCGCTAGATAGAAGCACTGATAGAAAAATAATACTAGTAATAACAATAGAAATTTAAAATGTGTGTGTGACATGTTTCTTTTTCTTCAAGGCTGTACTTTCTCTTTACTTTATTTATATCAACTATGTATATGTATGCTTTGTTCCATCTGACTTTCTTCTTGTCAATATTAGAGTCAAATGAAACTTTTTATTTAAAATTATATTTATATTATTGCCATTTCATACCCGATATGTTTATTTTTCTTCTAAACTTGGCCTACCAGCGGCCGAGCGATTCTGCACTCAAATCTGGTAGACGTGAGGTACCGGGCTCCATTCCAGGTCGCACCTGTCGACCTAGTTTTCCG
Source organism: Salticus scenicus (assembly GCA_963930645.1). NCBI lineage: Eukaryota > Metazoa > Arthropoda > Arachnida > Araneae > Salticidae > Salticus > Salticus scenicus. The sequence continues at coordinate 94,603,259 of OZ005662.1, forward strand.
TGGTTTTCTGGTTTTCTCCGAAACTTGCTTAAATACGGGCTAGTATCCCTTAGAAATACCCCCAGGGAGGACATTACCCCTTCTATTTGATTTATTGACTATAACAAAATTGAAATTATTAAAACCAAATTGAAAATACCGACTTAAAATCAAAAGACCTGCAATTTAATTATCTCGTACAGTCGGTAACAAAAGTCCCCGAACACTAGCAAAAATTCCTATATAAAAAAAGTACACTTAATACAGTTTCGTTAAATAAATCCTTTTCGAATCCTGTTCTCAGTAAATCTAAAAACAGGATTCGACAGGGATTTATTTAACAAAACCGTATGAAGTGTGCTTTTTTTTACATAGGAATTTTTGCTAGTGTTCGGAGACTTTTGTTACCGACTGTACATTAGACTTAAAATTGAAATTTTATGTAACCTCGTCAGTGTCTTCGGTAGTCCTTTGGCAAGACGCGCCAGGATCCTTTGCCAGGTAGATGAGTCAGGACGCGCACTCCCAGTTTGAATATGAAGCCGTGCTAGGACGCTAGGTTACATTTCTACCCTAACAGTTCTTTCATTCTTATTTTCTAATTTTTTCGGGGAAATGTTTAGTGAACGAATCAAAAATGTACTATAAAAAAAAAAAAAAAAAAAAAAAAAAAAAAAAAAAAACATAAAATTTGTAAAAAATTAAATTTTTGTTAGTTTTTCTCTTCTTGGGTTTTTGAAATACCCCAGCTCGTCCTCGTAAGTTTACTGCCCCCCTCCCCTACCTTTTTTACTTTCTCTTACCCATAAGGTAGACAAAGTATTGTTTTTGGGTCAAATTTTCGAAAGTGAGACTTTGTTATATTTACACGTTTTGAGGTCTCCTGAAAACGAAAATCATGTTTTAGCGGTGTGTCTGTCTGTTATCAGCATACCTCAAGAACAAATAGTAGCAGACATTCCAAACTAGGTATTCTAAATGTGTATCATATAGGAATGCTACAGTAAGCTTTTCGTTAAGATCAAGCAAATGGTTCGTGTACAGGGACAATCAAGAGAATTCTAATACATTACGTCTCTGGGGGAAATTGCAGGTAAGTAGAGTTTAACGTCTATAGACTGCACTAAACCAAATGAAACGAATATATATTTTTTGTAACAGAGATAGTCAACTGAGAATTTTCTTTTTTTTTTTTTTTTTTTTTTTTTTTTTTTTTTGTATATAGGAGCCTCGCCTCCCCCCCCCCCCCTGTGGGGGAAGTCCCCCCTCGAGGGAGTAAATTTTCATGATGGGTATCTTTCAAAAGAGCTCGCCAATACCTTTAAAACGAATGGTTGAACCATTGATCTGCGATAATTTAAAACAAAGTTATCAATTTTTTTTTTACTTTTAACGAAAAAAAAAACTTGGATTTTTTTTTTTTTTTTTTTTTTTTTTTTAAATATTGAGAATAAAATGGACTTTTTTTAAAATATTTAGTGTTATACTACTTCTCTAGTATGGAAATCGTCTGCATTATCATAAAACATAATTTTTTTAAATAATAATTTTAATAAATTATTTTTTAATATCCAAATTAAATTTTATATAAATGTAGGCGCAATAATGAAACGGGGGGGGGAGGGGTTGAGGGGGGCGGTAGCACCCCTCACACAGAATTAATTATCATATAAAACTCTTCCGAAGCCTAATTTGAATTGTTTAACAAAGGTTTACATAACATCGTTATCTTACCTCTTAATCTCCAACCTGTATTTATAGTATTAAATTTCAGGGTAAGAGAAATTCGTGTGAGTGACACACCAGATTATTATTATTATTATTTTATTTTATTTATTTATTTATTTATTACGTTTAATTACCAATAATAATAATAATAATAATAATAATAATAATTTTGTCGCTTGAATTTGTTAAAGATTCTTTTTTTAAAATGTCCGATTTTAATGAAGTGCCCATTTTCAGTTTGCCGATTTTTATGAATCGTTCGTTACAAATTCACTGATTTTGTGAAGGGTCATTTTAAGATCGTCGATTTTTGTGAAATATTAGTTTTTGAAATCGAAATTTTACGTAGATGGAGGCCAGAAAAAGCCATTTTTTCATGATGAACTGGTGAAAATTTGCGGTTTTTATTATATTTATTTATTTTTATTTATTTATTTATTTATTTTGTAGAAAATTCGCGAATTTGGAACTATACTTCGGCATCGATACACACACACACTCTTACTTTGACTAAGAACATGACTCGACAAGGATTTATTTAACAAAGCAATATTAAGTGTACTTTTTTTAGACAGGAATTATTGCTAGTGCTCGAATACTTTTGCTGCCGACTGTAGAGCACTGGCACATTATATTAAAGGACCTTAGTTCAAGTAATGACTTACAAGGACACATTCAAAAGGTGTCGTCTTCAAAAAATATTGAAAAAAAAAAAAAATATATATATATATATATATATGGGATTCTACTCTTCATAAAACATCAGGAAGTGAAAAAATTATCGGCTGAAATGAATTACAGCGACCACAAAAAATTATCAAAATTAAGCATATTTTGCGATTTAGCGCTGTTGGGCGTTCAGTTTGCTAGCACCGAGATTGCCGTGTACGAACAGAACCGTGTTTTGTTTCTCCGCCAAGTACTTAAAATCAAACGTCTAACAGTGTGAAATCTCCAAATATGCTTAATTTTGATAATTTTTTGTGGTCGCTGTAATTCATTTCAGCCGATAATTTTTTCACTTTCTGGTGTTTTAGGAAGAGTAGAATCATATATATTTTTTTTCAATATTTTTTGAAGACAACACCTTTTGAATGTTTTCTTGTTAGTCATATTTTTTCTCTCTTGTTAAAATGAATCTGGTGTTTCCATCAATACTGTGTGTAAGACATACAATCGGCAGCAAAATTATTCGAACGATAGCAATAATTCCTATGTAAAAAATGTACACTTAATACTGTTTTGTTAAATAAATCCTTGTCGAATCATGTTCTTTGACAGTCTAAGAACATGATTCGACAAGGAATTATTTAACAAAACAGTATTAAGTGTACTTTTTTATTGCATAGGAATTATTGCTGGAGCTCGAATAATTTTGTTGCCGACTGTATGGTTGAAGTTATGAAATTATAAGTGCATTAAAATTATTTATTTTCTACCAGTAAAAACAGAGCTAATGAAAATAAAATAAAATTTTATCCATGAAGATGTGTCTCCATTCGCAGAACAAAAGAACGGAGAAATTCCATCTTTCGTATGAGGCATTTATTGTAAAAATATCGACTGTTCAACTCAGTTGGTAAAACGCAGACACATTATGCCAAATGCCCCATGTTCTAATCATCGACGAGATACAGTCGGCAGCAAACTTATTCGAGCGTTAGCCAATAATTCCTATGGTAAAAAAGTACACTTAATGCTATTTTGTTAAATAAATCCTTGTCGAATCATATTCTTAGATGGTAAGGATATATTTAACGAAGTAGTATCAAGTGTACTTTTTCTAGAGAGGGATGGTTGAATGGATGGTTTTACGTCGCACTAGTACTGTGCAGATGGGCAATTGGCGACGGTCTGGGACACACCCCTAGAGGTTGTCCGGAGACATGACATCACAATTTTGATCCTCCACGGAAGGGATGTCTCTCCCTCTTCGGTGACCCCCAGAGGTATAATTTTTGATGGGAACATGGAGGACATTGCGGCCACGACAGATTTTACGTGCACCAGCCACCATTAGTGTACACGACGGTCTTTGGCCGGCTCGAGTACCGAACCCGCAATCTTCCAATTACGAGGCAGGCGCTACAGCGTCTAGAATAAACAGTGTGGAAAGCGGCGATTAAAATTGTACTAAAAAAATTAAGCCTGTCACCAGATGTCATTGTAATCGAAGCTAGGGTCACGACAACAAAACCGAGACTCCCTATTGGTTAATTATATGCTTAGATCACGTGATTAAACTGACGAAACTGGGAAAAGCCAATCAGATCTTCGATTTGAGCAATAGCTTCTATCACAGCGACATCTGGGTAAGCTTAATTTTTGTAGCATCATTTTAACATCACGGTTATAGGAGATTGCCACACTGTTTATTCTAGACGCTGTACCGGCGCTCTACAGACTGGGCTACCGCGGCCCTTTTCTAGACAGGGATCATTGCTAGTGCTCGAATAATTTTGCTGCCGAGTGTCTTAGAGTAGACCCTGGATTAGAAACCCTTTTGCTCCCCACCATTCAATCAATCCATTAGCCAAACCGACATTTCTACTGCCAAACCGACATTCCATTTCCACCAAGATAAGTTTCCACCACTTTTGTTATCGCTGTTTTATATTTCGATTGGGTGTAAATTAAACATAAACTACGACCTACACTAGCTGAAATTGAAAATAGGTAATCCAATCCTTGTTATTGAATGAAAGCTGTTATGTTTGACTTTTCTTTGGAGTTTTGGTGGTAAGAAGAACAAACAATTTAAAACATGCAAAATACAAGAACCAGTTGCGAAGAAAGCGATTATCGCCAAAAGAAGGCGCAAAAGCCGCAATATTTCGGGAATTTTTCTCCATAGCCAGTATAGGGAATCCGTACTCTACTAGTATATCTGCTTGATGGTTCTAATTCTGGCTTCGTTACTCTTACCTGTACAGTCGGTAACAAAAGTATCCGAACACTAGAAAAAATTCCTATATAAAAAAAGTAGAGTTAATAGAGCAATTTCAGATGACGTCAAAGCCTTAAGTGTCGTCTGCTCAAATCGTAACTGTGGGGCACACAATAATACGTGTAGATACTTTTCTTTTATCTCTATACCAAAAACTTCTTTCAATCAACCGCACTGGAATTGGTTGTACGCTTGTAAACTTTTATATGCATTCAAATCACTACAAGTGTAAGCAGATGTCGTATAGACAAAATATTTTCCAACAGATCACAAATTGACTGGAGGAAACAGTTCATCGCTTTTAACAGTTACTAATGAATATGGATCTACATTATCAATTAGTTTATTTTCTGAGTATATCTGTTTTTGTTTGATCATTAAGAGTTTCGATATATTTCGCCGTATTAAAAGACTAATGTTTGCCCTTTGATAGCGTTACTAAGGCCGTTGCCAAGGGTTTGGTCACGTGACTGAAAATACTCTATACTGTTTTGTTAAATAAATCCTTGTCGAATCATGTTCTTAGACTAGGCTGACCAGATTAAAGTACCTTTATAATAGAGAAGCATTAAAAATTGCTACAATTATCAAATTATGGATGCATTTTTCATTCCTAATAAATAAGGACTGAAAATAAAGTGTTATTGATTAATAATTTAGTTTCTACAATTTTTTAAAACTTAGAAAAATGCCTTCAAAAAAAAAGGGCGTCCCTATTTGTCCCCAGAAAATGGGGACGTTTGGTCAGTATATCTTACTAAAAACATGATTCGACATTCATTCTGACTAAAAACATGATTCGACAAGGATTTATAAGGAAAGGGCATGTTTACAAACAAACGCTCCGTCAATCAATCTTTGCCACTCTCGAGTGGCAAAAGATCAACCTGTATTGGTGGAAATGCCAATGTTATGCCACTTTACCCATAACTTGACTGCGAGTGACGTCACGTGCCCTTTCCTTATTTAACAAAATAGCATTAAGTGTACTTTTTTTACATAGAAATTTTTGCTAGTGTTCGGATACTTTTGTTACCGACTGTACATGCTAAAATTAGCATTAATTCTTTCCATCAAAATTGTGTATAATGTGTTTAATCAGAGTGACTTATATATCTCATTGTTATTTTTGTTCTTAATTTTTGTTTCTTTAGATCATTTTTGCATCCTGTCTGGCTATACAGCTCTTCGCCACAGTTAGTGCAAATAATGAAACTGCTGGGGACGAAGAAGAGAATTTCGAAAAATCATCCACTGAAGAAAGCAGTGGCACTGAAAATTCTGAGGCTAGTCAACCTGAAGAAGAATTAGAAGCTACAGAAAAATCTGAAAACGATGAAGAGAGTGATAAAAAAGAGGATGAAACTATAACTGAAGGCGACGGAGGTGATGAAGCTGAGAAAGAGCCTGAAGACGTCAATGAAGAAACTGATAACAAGAAAACAGATGATACTAATACTGAAGAAGATCGGAAATAATGAATTTGAAAATTTTCCAGACATGATTTTAAAACATTTATGCATTTTTATAATCATTTTTTCTTATATAACGAATAAAGTTCACTAGTTTTGATATCATTTGAGGTTATTTTCTATCACGTTTTATCTCTTATTTTAATCTTATCTCATGAAAGATTTCAGACAGTTTAAGAAAATCCTTTCTTTAAAAAAGCGTTCATTAATAATGGTATAATAAAGTTTATTAATCTAGAATCATTCTAGGATGTAAAAACATAATGCTTCTGGGCAAAGGTTGAAGCCATTTTCTCTTAACCTTTCTACCCTGTATAGGTCGATTCGATCCATTTTTAAAATTGATCTTTAGATATCTTCTACAGATTTTAATTTTGATTGTTCAAACATTATGTATGCCTCAAAAATATGCATTCGTTTAATATATGATGTTTTCAGAGTCATTGGTTTGTTTTAAACCTTCCCAAAAAAATATGTGACATATTACCTGTCTGGGTCGATTTGACACACATTATTAAAATGCATAGAAATGCTTAAAACACCATTTTTTTCTTTTGAGTTGACTTCATTTTCAGGAATAGTCAATAGATAGCGATAGTTGTCGGAAACGTAGATGTAAAATGAGCTCTATAGAAATTCTCTCTTAAGACCGAAATTCAATCTATACAAAGTGGGTCGATTCGACCCATGCAGGTAAAACGTAAAATTTTTTCAACAGGGTAGGAAGATTAATTTATCTCATTGCAATTTCATAATCGGAAATATAAGAAAATTTTTTAATTTCAGTTACTAATAAGTTTACATTTAATTCATCAGTTACTAAGTAATTGGACAAATATTATCAGTAGCTCTTTTTACGCATATCTGCTTTTTTAATGATGTAATGCTATTAAAGCTGTCTGTTATACAGAATTATTATATAGTCCGTCAGGAAAATTATTCGAGCGCTAGTAATAATTCCTATGTAAAAAAGTACACTTAATAGTGTTTTGTTAAATAAATCCTTGTCGAATCATGTTCTTAGTCAGTCTAAGAACATGATTCGACAAGGATTTATTTAACAAAACAGCATTAAGTGTACTTTTTTTACATAGGAATTTTTGCTAGTGCTCGGATATTTTTGCTGCCGACTGTAATTTGGATGGAAACATGGACGACATTGCGGCCACGACGGACTTTACATGCACCAGCCATCTAAGACAAATGTATTGATTTTACCATAGATACAGCGTCTAGAATAAACAGTTTGGAAAGCGGCGAATAAAATTGTACTAAAAATATTAAGCCTGTCACCAGATGTCATTGTAATCGAAGCTAGTGTCACGACAACAAAACCGAGACTCCCTATTGGTTAATTATATGCTTAGATCACGTGATTAAACTGACGAAACTGGGAAAAGCCAATCAGGTCTTCGATTTGAGCAATAGCTTCGATCACAGCGACATCTGGGTCAGCTTAATTTTTGTAGCATCATTTTAACATCACGGTTATAGGCGATTGCCACACTGTTTATTCTAGACGCTGTACCATAGGTATAGTACTAAGACATAGATAATAGATTGCTCACTGAGGGAGAAAAAGTAATTCCTTTTTACTCCGAGAAAGACGGCCATTTTTACCGGTTAATCATTAACCGGCCATTAACCGTTGATAGCCGTCTTTCTCCGTGTGAATACACACGGATAATTTATCAAATGGAATATACAAATAATTTATGTACTAAAGGTGAATGGAAAACTCCAGATACAATTTCAAATTCATTTTTCTTTCTCTTTCTTTTTTTTTCTTACTATATCTATTAATGTTATATAGTTAATTAACTATATAGTTATATTAGTTAATATTTAAAATTAAATTCTTTTTATATACTAAAACCAACGTTCTTTACCAGTGCCGCTGTTAACTATATTTAAAGGAATTTTTAAAATTCCATATTACTTACTAATGTAAGATCTTAAAAATCTCAGACTTAAAAAAAAAAAAATCCATTAAAAATCAAAACAGCAATCATTTCATAATAATAACAAAGAAACTGATTATAAAAATTATATGTTTCATAAATTAGTCAAGTATAACTCACTTATTGAAACCTATTATCTTTCCTTTCATCCATTTATTGGTACAGTTGAAAGCAGCGCAATACATCGGCATTTTAAAAATTCATCAACATTCTATTCTACACTGCTCAAAACAATTAAAGGATATTGTAAGTCTTATATAAAATAACGTTATAAGCGAAAGTTTTTTTGCAGAAAATGCTAGAAGAGGGCCACAAATACAAATTTTTCTCGTTTTCAAACTTCGGAGTATGCAAATGTTGAGTTTGACCTCAAAAATGACGTTTCACCTTTTGCTTACGGCGGGTCCGACAGTTGGACCCCAAACTTCACGCAGACCAAAGCCCGGCTATGTTACAGCAGTTGTACCCTAGATTTCTCTTCCCTCTCAGAGAAACGGTGCGTCAATCACTCGAGATGGACAAAGCATTCTCTATTATTCCTGCGGGAGTGTCGCAACGCCTACTCTCTATCGCGATGATAACGAAATTTTTGCGCTTGCCAGTGTGGAGAACTCTTGGTTTATTTATTGGCGACATATAGGCTTTCCTTGTTTTCTGCTGTTCGAAATATCTTTCTCGTTCTGTATTCTTACCAGATTTTAGACGTGCTTGACTGCAATTCATTTTCAGTAATTTTAATTTTATTTATTTTATGACTCTAAGATTTAAGGGTCTTATTCAGAGGGGGGAGTGGAGATTTCATTGAGATTTTTTACAATTTTCGTACATAATATTTTAAAATTAATTAATTATTCATTTATTATGCATAGATTTCTCTGTTTAATTTTCTTAATTTTTTTTTTTTTTTTTCTTTCATTTCAATCCCCTGCTTTCCTTAGCAACGGCTGTTCCACTATTTATTTAATTATTATTGTTTAATTAGCTAATTTCTTTAAAAGTTGATTTTTTTTTTTTTTTTTTTTTTTTTGTTGTATTCATCCAAATCAAACTACAATATAGCAGAAAGGATTATAAATTTATTAAATTTTAAATTTAACTAAAAAATATAACAAATTAATTTATGTAATTTTTTATAATACAATTAATAGTAATCTATATCATTATATAAAGCGCAAAAAATTGTTTGTTTGTGGAGGGTAATCTCTGAAACTACTGAACCGATTTAAAAAATTCTTTCACTGACCGAAAGCTACAGTATGCCATATTGTTATAGGCTATATTTAATTTTGATAAAATAAATTTTAGTTTAAAATCTGAGCATTTTAATTAAAATCCCCACAGAAGCCGTAATAGAAATGGAAATAATGATATATTAAAAAAATTAGCTGCTGCCAACATAAAAGAAACATTTACATATTCATTTCGTTTTTAAAATATCTTGACGTGAAAAGAAAAGAAATATATTTGCACGTGCATTAAATTGAAATTCATATAAAGCTTTCTTAATTGTTAAACTTACACGTTAAATCTGACGTCATTATAGAATTAAAAGTGTTTATTTTTCTAATAATTTAATTTGATATGATATGATATAATATCTAAGCATCAATGTTTAAACCACGGAGTCTTTATTACTCCGTGGTTTAAACTGATGTGTGTAAACGAAATTGGAATTTAAAAATAAATAAATAAATAAAATAAAATAAAATAAGAAATTCTATTTTATAATATTATTTATTTTAATTTATAATTGTTGCCAAAAAGATTTACGAATTAATTTATTTTTAGACATATAATAAAATATATTTTCACGCGAACAATAATCCGCGTTTGTAATGACCGATAGATGGCGCTTCCTCAACTGCAGTTGTTAGTAAATATAATAGCCACCACGTGTATTTATATTGTTCTTTCTTGTTGTTCTATCATTGTTTCAGCGTGAAAGCTATCAGTGGTATGATAATTTCACCTTAGCCCACCAGAGGGCGAGCATTTCATTACAATCGCGGATATAAAAAGTGAACTGGATTTTTTGTAAAAAAATAATAAAGATCGAGGAAAATTATTTCCCCATTTTAATCCCCATATTTGGATATAGATATGTATTAGTTATCATGTGCATCCGTTAGATTAAATTGTTTTTGTTGTAAAATTGATAAAATTGGAATTTTAAATTTCAAAACTCTAGAAAAAAAAAAATGGCAAATTTCCATATTCGATTGAAAACATAAACATTTCATTTCAAAGGATGATATTTACACAATAAACATCCAACTAATAAACTAATTAAAAGGGAAAGGATAAATATTCTATCATAATTTGAAGTCAAATTTGTTTTCAAATGTCTAAATAAAGTATTTGATATAATATACTAATATGTTGCAGCGGAATAGATTTGATATCCGTCATCCTTGGCAGAAAAAAAAAATATCGCCAAATTATCTGGCGAATATAATTTAATTCCTTTCAAAAATCATGGTTATTTTAAAAACTTACATTAAGAGTGTAACGAATAATATGAAACAATATTTCGTACAATACATATTACGAAAATACACATCTGGCATGTATATTTTCGTATTACGATTTTGATCGCCAAATACAAAAAACGCCAAAGGTGACATTTTTGAAATTTAAAATTAAAATTTTGTCAATTTGACAGCAAAATAACTCAATCTAACGCATGCATACAATAACTAATACATATCTATACCCAAATATGAGGATTAAAATCGGGAAATAATTCTTCTAGAATTTTAATTAAAAAAAAAAAAAAAAATCCAATGAGCGATTAACATGGAAAATCTTTTTCTTGCATCCACGGGCGGTCAGTGATGTCATACTTCGCTTGCGTATTGAGATGCTTAAATTTATTTGGCGACTATTTTTAGCAACTAACAGTTATGGCAAGTAGCTCAATATACATAGCGCATACAGCCATTACTGAAATGTAAATAGCATTTAATTATTTGAGTTACATTTTGTTCACTGGAAACCTATTTAATATACCTATGCTCTATAGCTATACTAATATAAAAAAAAGAAAGGTTTATATGCATATGTAGAGAACGATCGCTAGAACTAAAAAGCCGATTGCTTTTTTTTTTTTTTTTTTTTTCTTTCAATAATCAAAAGTTACACTGTCTCTCTCTAAGTGCTAGAAGCTATAATAAATTTTGGTAAAATAAATTTTTAATTAAAATTTTCAATATTTTAATTGAAAACAAAGCATAGATTTGATATCTATCGTCATTGGCGATTTTTGTATTTGGCGATCGAAAACGTAATACGAAAATCTGTATATTATCGTAATAAATACGAGATGTATGTGTTTACTTCAATTACCCTACTACCGTAGGTAGTAGAAGTATTGTATAGGTTTTGGCAATTGGTCAGTGTGTGTGTATATGTGCACGTGTGTGTGTAATCTTCTGGCTGTCATATCTCCAAAACTAATAAAAATAGATTTACTAAACTTCACAAGTGATTCAGGTCTGGTGTACAGATAAATTTTCCAAATTTTCGTGAAAATTGAAAAACCGGAATTGGGTCATCGGAAACCAGAAATGGGACCCTAAGCCCATATTCAAAAACACCTCTAATGATTTTCTTCAAAGTTGCTATATAAATAATATATTAGATGCCCTTTCGATTGAAAAGTTGCTTAGTTCAGGAAAATTGATAGGCGTCCTCTATAAACAGCTCAATTTCAGACTTCGCAAGTGCGTTCCTTTAAAAACGCCTGTACGGATTTTTTTCAAACTCGCCATGTTAACTTCCTATTAAATATCCTTTTGTATGTAATTATTGTTTTTAGGTCAATAATTGAGTATGTTAAGTTTTGGTAAAAGTTGGTATCTCAAAAACGGCTCTAACGTATTCTTGAAAATTTTTTCTTTAATCCAATTTAGATAACCTTTCTCAAGTATTACGTGCTTATTACAGGAATATTAACGGTCATCCTGATTAGGTAGTTCAGTTTTAGATCTCGGAAATTCCTGTTTAAAAAAATAACTATCTATTTTTTCCCCCTTATTTTTTAACTCGCTATGCAAACTCTGTTGTATGTGTCTTTATACGTGTATCAAGTTTCTCTTACTCGAAAATCTCAAAAAATGCAAGTAATATCTCCAAAAAATTGTATATATTACGTGTAATAGTGGGTAATGGAAGTCGTGTGGTTGTTTCACACCAGATTCTGTAATAGTATATATTGTACGAATATTGTTTCATATTATTGATTTCTCCTTTAATATACATTATTAAAATAATAATCAATTATGGAAAAAATTAAATATATTTGCGAAATGAAAAAATAAATAATAATTAAAGCTATTATGACGTCAATTTTATCAAAAACATTTTCATGTCATAGGTTTATTTTTCAATATTTTTTATTCATGAGTAAAGAAATGTTTCTTTTTATGAAATAAATAAATAAATAAATAAATAGCATTAAGTAAAAATTGCCAACATTTAACAACTAATTAAAAAAAATAATTGTAAAATTATATTTTGACTTTCCAGTTAATAATATTGCCTGACTATAACATATAAACTGATATATTTCTTGATTTTTTACATATCAATCCATCTTTAACTAAAATTTGTTCATCAGTGCGAAGCCGGACGGGTCAGCTAGTAAAATTATAAATTCATTGTAGCTGTAATTTTATTATTACAGAATGAGGGCTAGAAAATCCATATTATTTTATGGTTTCAAAACTAAAATATTTAATGGATGCTATGATATCGCCACCTGTTGTTCGATAAATATCTAAAATAATGTGCTCGAGTAAAAAGGTTGCTGAAGGTAGTAGGAATCTGGACCTGAAGTAGCGAGGGTGTGAAAGGCGATACAGACAATAGGTACAGAAAGCAAAATACTAAACGGTTTCAAACTTATATATATATATATATATATATATTATATTATATTTATTATCCTTATTATTATTATCATTTCAATTTAATAATATATAGTGGTCAATGAAGCTGGTAAACCTGCTAGTATGAAATAAAAAAATTGTAATTAAAATATGCAAATTTCATAATTCAATTATAATTTTGATTATGTAATTTTTAAGGCAAGCCACTTTACTGCAGAAAGTCTGTATAAACCTAATAATAAATTTAAGAAATTTTTTATTGTGTACAAAATTTCTAACATACGGAAATTTATTTTGTCTCATGTTAACAGTTGTTTTCTTCATGTTAACAGTTGCTGAGAGGTTCTGCTTCCAAAGTTGATAGACGGGAGTTCTCAGGTTCGATACCAGGTCGAGCTTGTAGCCTTAGCTGTTCGGATTTTTCCATGGTTTTCTCTTAAACTTGCTTAAATTGGGCTAGGGCCCTCTGAACACATTCCCAAGACTAGAATCCTACCGTCCGTAACCCTAAAACCAACATCATTTTTTTTTTTTCTTATTTTTAATAAATTTTGTTTTAAATTTCTTTACAACAACAACAACAACATTATTTCTTCTTCTTATTATTATTTTCTTAAATGAATTCTTGAAGTTTCTTATGAAATATTTGTTTTAGGGATTGCTTTGATATTATAATGTATTAATATGATTATTATTTTTATTAAAAATTTTTAATTATCCATAGAAACTCCGAAAATACAAATTGGATTGTGTTAGATTAAATGCGAATTATACAAGCTGATCGTAAGATTATTATGACTTTTTATTTAAGTTCCTTAACTTTCCATTAATAACAGACATTTATATTATCTCACCTCCATTCTCTTCATATCTAGCATATATATATTTTATATAAATTTACCCGCATAAGGGAGAAAAAACCTTTTTTGTTAGAAAGAAGAAAAATGTTTAAAAGTTTAGTTATTATATAAAATTATTGTCCTTTCAGTATATCTTATGTAACAGCTTATAATGAACGTAAGATAGAAGTGCAAATGAATAAATGGTATATGAGGCGAAAAAGAAGTTCTTAAATATATAATTAAAAGGATTTAAATTACGTAAAAAAATAGCCGCATCATAAATATTGTTTTACTTTCACCGACTATGCCAAAAAAAGATTTATCTCAAAAACTGGTGTTACAATAACCCCTAACTTCCCCCAGAATTTGCAAGGGTCCGCGCGTTTGAACAATAGGAGAGAAATTTTCCCGTGCACTTTCGTTTCTAGAAAGAGGGGAAAAATTCTGAAAATAAGCGCCGTATTCTGGAGTTATACTTTCTCAGATTCGTGCCGGAAGCAAAAGGTTCAGCGGTAGCAAATGAAATTTGGCTTTACACTAATAGTCCAGGCAACGAAGGCCAAAATTTGACGAATAGAGGAAAAAAATCGTGTAGTTTTGAAATTTTACATACTCATAGCCGAGAGGGTCCTGAACAACATACTAAAAGTCCCCGCCCGTGGGGGGTGAGCGGGGGGCAGGGGGGGCATTTAAGGGGGGCACTTTTCAGTTTTTATTAAATATCTTGAAAACTATCGCATTTAAAGACAAAATGTCAATTACAAAATTAATCTACGTAAAATTGCTTACAAAAATATATGTTACATTTTGTTTGTGCGATCATTAGTTTAGAAGATATAGGGAGATGAAATAACACATTTTCTTGAAAAATTCTTTTTTGCAATAGTAAAATCAACTAAAGTGTGGAATTAAAGGGGTTCTTGTCAAATATTTTCTGATGTAAAAAACAAATATATACATAGGGAATATGAAAGGATAATTCAGCATGTTTTGTACGTTTTAAATAATTTTAAGGCTAGTAGGCGTAAGGGGTGGTTTGAGTAAAAATCCAGATAACGAAGACCCAAAATCGATCAGCATTAAAAAATATAGTGTAGCTTTGAAATTGAGCACAGTTATAAGGTTAAGTTTCCTGAACAACAAACTAAAAGTCCTCGACCATTGTGGGTGAGCGGGGGCAGGGGGGGGGCATTTAAAGGGGGCAATTTTCAGTTTTTATTAAATATCTTGAAATCTATCGCATTTAGAGAAAAAATGTCAATTACAAAATTAATCTACGTAAAATTTCCTACAAAAATGTATGTTACATTTTGCTTGTACGATCAAAAGTTTAGAAGATATAGGGGAATGATATAACACATTTTCTTGAAAAATACTTTTTTGCAATAGTAAAATTAACTAAAGTGTGTAATTAAAAGGGTTCTGCTCAAATATTTTCTAATATACAAAATAAATATATACATAGGGAATATGTAAGGATAATACAGCATGTTTTGTACGTTTTAAATAATTTTAAGGCTAGTAGGCGTAAGTGGTGGTTTGAGTAAAAATCCAGATAACAAAGACCCAAAATCGATCAACATTAAAAAATATCGTGTAGCTTTGAAATTGAGCACAGTCATAAGGTTAAGTTTACTGAACAACATACTAAAAGTCCCCAACCCTATTCTGTGTTTTTTATTTAATTTTTTATGTTATTTGCAATAGTAATTAAAACTATACTTCGTAATTAAAAAGGTCCAGGTTAAATACTTTTTACTCATACAAATAAATATTTGTATATAAATATTTATATGTGTGTGTGCGCGCAATGCACCAAGTTTAAAGAGTGGAAGTCAAAATATACAAATCGAAAAATTCCACTTTTCTGTAAGATATCCGTAAAATACAATGTATGTATATGTTTAGCAGTACAGTATGTATATGTTCAGCGGGAATTATTATATGTATATTACAGAAAAATGTAAATTTTTTATACTTTAAAATAAATAGAGAGTAATCTAAATATTTATACTAAAATATTGTTAATTTTTTTAATGCATGCTTGGTATAAGTAATTTTAAAGTATTTTAATGTATCATAACATTCACATTTTATGTATTTTATATCTACTATCACTTACAGAGGATTTAAAGAAAATGCAACTTTTAATATGTTGTTCAAGACACTTAACCTTATAACTGTGCTCAGTATCGAAGCTATAAGATTTTTTTTAATGTTGATCGGTTTTGGGTCTTCGTTATCTGATTTTTACCTAAACACCACTTGCGCATACTAACCTTAAAATTATTTAAAACGTACAAAACATGCTGTATTATCCTTACATATTCCCTATACATATATTTGTTTTGTACATTAGAAAATATTTTATCAGAACCCTTTTAATTCCACAATTTAGTTGCTTTTACTAATGAAAAAAAAAAAAAAAAAAAAAAAAAAAAAAGAATTTTTCAAGGAAATGTGTTATTTTGTTCCCCTATATCTTCTAAACTATTGATCATACAAACAAAATAGAATATACAATTTTTTTAGGAAATCACGTAGATTAATTTTGCAATTGAGATTTTTTTTCTCTATATGCGATAGTTTTCAAGATACTTAATAAAAACTGAAATGTGCCCCCTTTAAATCCCCCCCCATGGTTAGGGACTTTTAGTATGTTATTCAGGGCACTTAACTTTATAACTGTGCTCAATTTCTAAGCTACACGATTTTTTTTTTTTTTTTTTTTTTTTTTTTTTTATTGTTGATCGGATTTGGGTCTTCGTTATCTAGATTTTTACTCAAACCGCCACTTGCGCCTGCTAGCCTTAAAATTATTTAAAACTTACAAAACATGCTGTATTATCCTTGCATATTCCCTATGTATATATTTGTTTTTTACATTAGAAAATATTTGACAAGAACCCTTTTAATTGCACACTTTAGTTGATTTTACTATTGCAAAAAAGAATTTTTCAAGAAAGTATGTTATTTCATCTCCCTATGCCTTCTAAACTAATGATCGTACAAACAAAATGTATTATACATTTTTGTAGGAAATTTCGCGTAGATTAATTTTGTAATTGACATTTTTTCTCTAAATGCGATAGTTTTTAAGATATTTAATAAAAACTGAAAATTGCCCCCCTTAAATGCCCCCCTGCCCCCCGCTCACCCCCCACGGGCGGGGACTTTTAGTATGTTGTTCAGGACCCCTTCGGCTATGAGTATGCAAAATTTCAAAACTACACGATTTTTTTCTTCTATTTTTCCTATTTTGACTGGACTATAAATTAAAGACAAAGCGGAAAAGAATGGTCAGTATTCAGTAAGTACGTTGTTTCGATGATTGCGATGTTTTAACGAAGTTATTTAACTGATTCAAAAGCTTGGGGAGTTGTTGGTCGGTTACAGGGGGTCCAAACACAAAACGAAGTAGCCGAAGTCACTGGAGTTTTGCAAAGTGATATTTCCAGGATCTGAAACCGGTTTTTGGAGATTGTCAAATGTAAGCTGAAGGCCGGGGTAAGGTCGTAGACGTGCAACAACACTCAATGGAAATCGATATTTAACGCTAACGGCTCGGAGACTTCGAAATATGAATGGCACTCTTCTACAAAAACAACTTCGCCCAGCTACTGGCACAACAGTTTCGACTTAAACTGTCTGAAATCGGCTCTACGCTGTAGGTCTGTATGTTCACCGACCAATAATGTGTGTTACGTTAACAGCAAGAAATCGTCGTACTCGCAGGGAGTGGGCAACAAAGCATGTAAAGTGGGGAGAAATGAATGGCGCAATATTTTTTTTCTCTGGCAAGTCCCGGTTTTCTGTTCATCACGATAATAGACATATTTTCATTTGTAGGGAAAGTCGCACTAGAAACAATCCTGCGTTCGTGCACAGAAGTATCAGATTTGGTGGTTGGAGGAGGGGGGATCCCTTGATGGGTGCACTGATCCCCACATCATTAGAAATGGAGCTCTGACAGGTCGTCGATATAGGAATGAGATCATTAGAGCTATTGCTATAGCGTGGAGCCAGTTTTGGACAGTTTAGGTCAAAAATGTGGCGCCAGTAACCGAGAGAAGGCAGTTGTTGAAGAAGAGAGACATTCATATTTCGGTATCTCCTAGCCGTTAACGTTAAATATCGATGTTCATTGGATGTTGTTGCATTCTCTGACCTTACCCTGATCTTCAACCTACATTTCCAGTTTCCAAAAGTCGGTTTCAAGTCCTGGAAATCACACTTTGCGAAACTCCAGTAGTTTCGGCTACTTCGGTTTGTGTTTGGACCCCCTCTAACCGACCAACAACTGTCCAAGCTATTGAATCGGTTAAATCACTTCGTTAAGACATCGCAATCATCGAAACAATGCACTTACCGAATATTGACCATTCTTTTCCGCATTATCTTTCATTTAGTGCAAAGCCAAATTTCATTCGCTGCCGATAAAACGTCATTTTTGAGGTCAAACTCAAAATTTGCATACTCCTAAGTTTGAAAACAAGAAAAATTTGTATTTGTGTCCTTCTTCTTCCGTTTATTGCAAGAAAACTTTCGCTTATACCGTTATTTTATATAAGACTTACAATATCCTTTAATTCTTTTGAGCAGTGTATTACAATTGCCGAGATTCAATACCGGTTAATGGCTGATTTAAAAAAAAAAAAAAATTTCGGCATTAAAAATCTTTGTATTGTAACATGGGGATGATAAATCTACTGTGGGCAGCAAAAGTATCCGAGCAATATCAATAATCCCTGTCTAAAAAAGTACTCTTAATACTGCTTTGTTAAATTCTCGTCGAGTCATGTTCTTACACTGTAAAAAAATAACTATTACCAGCAGCAAGAAACTCTCTGTGATTGGAGAAAATAATTATTTTCTCCAATCACAGAGAGTTTCTTGCTGCTGGTAATAGTTATTTTTTTTACAGTGTAGTCCGTCTAAGAACATGATTCGACAAGGATTTATTTAACAAAACAGTTTTAATTGTACTTTTTTAATATCGGAATTATTGACTAATGCTCGGATACTTTTGCTGTCGACTGTATATAAATTACTATATCTCTGAATTTTACACAAAACATGGATTGCATGACAAGGTCAGGTGGGGTATGGGTATAAAAACACCGTTTTTGACAATCAGTGGCAGAAAATGTATATAATATTTAAAAAATATAATAATTTTTGTTTGAATTTTTTGTTTGAACTGCGCTTGAATTTTTTGATTCAATAATTAAAAATAAGTAAGTAATAACTATTTGAAATAGACTAACAAGGAGAGGTCACAACATGGAAAATTCAGATCGGGACGAAATTGCGCAGGATTGTAGTATACTATGAGGGTAACAACATATTAAAGCAGTAGGACCCACTATCCACAAAATTTCGAGAAAAAAGCATTTAAAGTTTCAGTAATCTTTAAATACAAGTTATTTCGCAAGCGAGTAAGCGCCTCAGTGGTGTGATCCTAAAGCGCGAGTCTCCCACCCAGATGACTTGGGTTCGAGGTTACCTACGGGACTAGTTTTTTTTTTTTTTCCTTTAACTTTTTATGTAATCTTAACTTTTTATTTATTTTACTTTATTTTCAATTCTATTCAAAATTTGAAAATCTTAATAATTTTTTTTTTTTTTTTTTTTTTAATTTTCTTGAGTATAAAATAACTTTTTCTATTTTTAATATTTATAACTTAAAAATACAATAAATTTATATAACTTAAAAAATAAATTTTAGTTTTATTTTAACTGTAAAATAAGGTAAAACTAAAGAAACTGTTTTTAATTATTTATCTAAATATTTTATTTAATTTTAAGTATATTTAATTTTATTTTTTAAATAGAAAAAAAAAAAAATACAGAGAAATGGTGATTTTAATTGCATATATAATTACTATCCAAATTAAATAATTACTTCTCTAATCAATACAGTTTCTTGAAAAATTATAGTATAGGATTACAATGCTAAACACTGGATTACAGGTAAAGAAATGTTATCTTTAAATGTGGATTTTAAATGTTGATGAACATCGTTTCTTTTTCGATAAATAACGACTTCCTTTTTTTTCTTTATCCTTCTGTGCACAAAATAAAATTCCACCTGTCCTTTATTATTAACAAGCTAGAAGTGTTTACGTAATTTATGCACATTCAAACCAAATCAGGAAGCTCAAACCGAGATTTAAGTACACCTGCTGACTATTTTACGCTTTGTTTACAGCTTGCTTATCTTTTAATTATTTAAATATTTGTCTGTTTTTCTTTATGTTTCTTATTTAGGGCTTTGTAAAACTAAACTTTATTTTTTAAGTTATAGAAATTTATTGTATTTTTAAGTTATAAATATTAAAAATAGAAAAAGTTATTTTATACTCAAGAAAATTAAATAATTTTTTATTAAAATTTTCAAATTTTGAATTGAATTGAAAAATAAAGTAAAATAAATAAAAAGTTAAGATTACATAAAAAGTTAAAGGGAAAAAAAAAAAAAAAAAGTAGTTCCGTAGGTAGCCTCGAACCCAAGTCATCTGAGTGGGAGACTCGCGCTTTAAGATCACACCACTGAGGCGTTTGCTCGTTTGCGAAATAACTTGTATTTAAAGATTACTGAAACTTTAAATGCTTTTTCCTCGAAATTTTGTGGATAGTGGGTCCTACTGCTTTAATATGTTGTTACCCTCATAGTATACTACAATCCTGCGCAATTTCGTCCCGATCTGAATTTTCCATGTCGTGTCCTCTCCTTGTAAGTTTCATACCCACTTTATCCCATGCACGGATTAGGAGATTCTACAGGATATATTACTAACGTTACGGGAAGGTAGTAATTTTCATCTTTCATATAGAGGGCGACCAATCTCGAGAATCCACCAATCAGCGCGTTTTTACATTTCTGGCTGTTCGTTCGTTGGATGACTGAAGCCTAAGGGGCGGGCTTTCCCTTTCTTCCGATAAGTTTCAAAGATACTTCACCAGGCGGCGATCGGATCGCTTACTCTGGTCAGCTGAATTAATGCGGAAAGGAAAGCTTCTATTTTCGCGCTCGCTGCCCTATCTAGTGTTCTATCCTGGTCTCCTAATCCGTGATCCCATGACATGGGGTAAAATGAGTGGTCTGTGGGGTAATGTGAGTAATCAGTAAAAAGGGAGCTAAATTGTCGGTAAATCTTTTGAAAAGTGTTAAAAGCACTTTCCAACAAATCAGAAAAGTGTTTTTAACATTTTTTTTTTTTTTTTTTTAACAAAGTTTAGAAGTGTTTATGACTTTGGTTTGTCTGCCTGTTCATCTAACCGCTCTCTAACTCTCGTAAATATTTACGGAATTCTTTGGAACTGATATACGCTATTCAAGTTTACTATGGGATGTTCTCTACTGAAGATGGAGGAAATTTCACCGTTGGTTTATATACAGGGACACTGAAAGAATTCCAAAGAATTAAGTTCTATTGAGGTATATCTATAATCCGCATTTTAATACTTTTATTTTGCACAGATCCTAACGAAATTGGCATTAATTTCACGTATACACAAAAAGTGTTTTCTATAGAACATAGTATGATTAGCATTAAGATTTACAGGGCCACGCAAACATATTCCTGCAACCAGAAATTGCTGGATTACATTTTCGATAACTCTTTCTAATAATGTTTAATAATGATTATGAGTTGGATTACCCCATCTGTCTGACTCTGCGTCTGTCCGTCTTTTCGCTGTTTAACTTCCGTAAATATTCATGGAATTCCTTGAAATGGATGTATATTATTTATGTTTACTAAGCAATGCCACCTACTGAAAATGGAGTAAATACTACCTGTGGTTTGTGCACAGAGACACCCGAAATAATTTCAAAGCATTTCGTTCTATGAGATATATTTTTAAACGGCATTTTAGTACCTTTATTTTGCACAAATTAAAATGAAATTGGCATTTATTATTTATATGCCTACACACACACACAAAAAAAAAAAAAAAAAAGTTTTCTATAAATACAGTTTAACTAGCAATAATATTTACAGGGCCACACAAAACAATTCACATAGATTAAGAGCTATAAACGGAAATTGCTGAAAATGGATTTTTAGTTTTATTAAGCGTTTTTAATACTTTTCAACGGTGTTTAAGAGTGATTATGAATTCTGACAGTTTACCTGCATGTCTTTTACACTTTTGATTCTCCATCATCCGTCCGCGTTCTGACCAGAACCTGATTATCTCAGGGGCACGCGGAGCATCTCCACATGCTCCGAACTCAAAGCAAAAAGGAGCCTTAAAACTCATTTTTCGTATACTTGATTCAACAAATGGACGACTAGAACGAGGCGGAGTTTCCCTTTGTTTGTGGGTAAAAGCTGCGCTATGATTGGCTATAGTCCTTTATTTGTGGCCTAAATTAAGACTCCTATAGGTTAAATTTCATCATGACATCGAATGACGACAGAAAGTCAAGTCGTCAATTCTGCTTTTAATGCATAAATATCATAACAGAAACTTTTGTTTAAGTGCAAAGAAGGAAATGGTGATGGTGAGGGCCCAAGAAAGTATGCATGCCGCGGGCCTCACTTGAAGTTAATCGGGCCCTGGTTCTAAGTCATGGAATTCTTTGAAACTGATATATGCTATTTAAGTTTACTAATAGATGCTTCTGATTAATTCCTTAATTAACTTAAATAAATTACTCAAGAGAAAGGTTTTTTAAAACATGCATTAAAAAGTGGTTATGCACTAAAATGTGGTGTGCAAAGATGAAAAAATCGTGCAAACACCATAAATTAAACAAACACACAGCAGTTGTTTTATGGTAAACTTTAAAGCACAACCCTTCAAAAGATAAAGCACTTGTAGTGGAGACGAATGTAATGTGAAAGCAGAGCGTACTGTAGTGTAGCAGCGAAAAAGCAGCACTAGTGCATAACCTTAAAATCGATTGATATACTAACAATATCTAAAATAAATAGATGTCAATTTCTAAAAAAATTACTTTACAGTCATTTTGTGGTTATCAAAATATATTTTCCATGTTTTTAAAAATAAAAATTCAAAATAAAGATAACAAAAAAAGTTGGCGATGTATTTGTTGTCCATATGTGCGATTTTATCAATGCTGGCTTAAAACCCAGTTATGACTATCTCAAATATATTGTACTTGTAACTTATATATATATATATATATATAAAAGCGTACAGCCGGCAGCAAAAGTATCCGATCACTAGCCAATAATTCCGATATCAAAAAAGTACGCTTAAAACTGTTTTGTCCTTGTTAACTCATGTTCTTAAACTGACTAAGAACATGACTCGACAAGGATTTATTTAACAAAGCAGTATTAAGTGTACTTTTTTAGACAGGGATTATTGCTAGTGCTCGGATACTTTTCCTACTGACTATATTTTAATAAAATATCACACTCCTACTATAACTATCATTCTCGTATTGTTCAGTATCTATACATTAATAGGCAAGCATAAAATTTGTTGTCCCTTTTTAACATATTAATTATGGGAGTAGAGGGTTGAAAATTGTGTCATTCGAAAGGTATGGTTAGCCGGAAGGTGCGAATACAAATATTATTTTCTTACGATGTCAAGAATGTATTTAAAAATACATTTATTTTTTATGCATTTTCCCCCATTTTTCCCTTTTATATACGTATTCCTTTACATTAAAAAATACCTAAAAGTAGAAAGTTGTTAAATCTGGCAATTTCATAAAGCTCAAATAAAACCATACACACAGTAATTTGTATAATGTAGCATCACTATACGCAAGCGAAGTGATAACGTCACTGTCTGTCCATGGAGCCATGAAAAAGATTTTCTATGTTAATCGTCCATTGGATTTTCTGTAAAAAATTATTAAAAAATAACGGAAATTATCTGCCGATTTTAATTCCAATATTTGGGTATAGTTATATATAAGTTACTGTCTACATGTGTTTGATTGAGTTATTTTTCTGTAAAATTGATAAAATTTTAATTTAAAATCACAAAACTCCAGAAAAAAAAAAAAAAAAAATGGCAAACTTCCAGTTTCGAATATAAACATAAACATTTCATTTCAAAGGGTGATATTTAAACAATAAATATTCAACTAATATACTAAATAAAATGAAAATGGATTTGTTACTAATTGCTGCATGTATAAGTAGACGATACGGAAAAAATTCCGATTTCCGTTTTTTTGCTGAATTTACATGTTTTGAGCTTTCTTTACGTTTCAATTAACTGAAATTGGCTACTTATTTTTTTAAAAAGTGTCTTTATTGCTAGCTTTTGTGGGTAGAAGAAGTAAGTAGAAGATACATAAAAACTTTTGATTTCCGGTTTTCGATGAATTTACACGTTTTAAGATTTCCGTACATTTTAATTAAGTGAAATTGACTACTTATTTTTATTTTTTTTTAAGTAGATTTATTATTCTTTCCTCTGCATATATGAGTAGAAAATATGAGATTCAGAAAAGTTTTAAATTTTCGGTTTTGATAAAGTTACACGTTTTCAAATTTCTCGAACTCAATTCGATCATTTTTTAAAAATATCTTTTTTTTTGTTGTTGTTGTTCAAACACTGTACTTTATGAACCAATTGAATTAATTTAACAGAATTTGATACTTGGTTGGGCCTTGGTATGACATGGTACCTATTACCTTCTGGGCTGTATCACACAACAAGGGGCGTTTTCACGTTGCGATTTTCTCTCATTTCAGGAAAGTCTAACATCTGCAGAGAGAAATAGTTATATTAAGTAAAACTCTGCTGATTCAGTTAGAGTGAATATCGGCAAACAATTGCCGCAGCTGTGTTGCAATTGCATCTCGCTTTGCAAAAAAAAAATGGTCGAGTTTCGACCACTTGGCCATACTAGTTCTAAATTAATTTATTAATTTAAATATTTTGATTAATTTTCAGAATCTATGTTTTTCTTATGGAGCTACTGCATACATACATTCCGCAGCAAAAGTATCCGAGCACTAGCAATAATTCCTGTCTAAATAAGGTACACTTAATACTGCTTTGTTAAATAAATCCTTGCCGAGTCATGCTCTTAGTCAGTCTAAGAACATGTTTCGACAAGGATTTATTTAACAAAACAGTTTTAAGTGTACTGTTTTGGCATCGGAATTATTGGCTAGCATTCGGATACTTTTGCTGCCAACTGTATCTGTTTATATAAAAAATTCTAAAGCTTTCGATCCACTTCAATTTTCTCATAATAACAGTTTTCGTGATAATGATAATGATCAATATAATTTCTTATTAATAGGTAATTGCCCATTGCGCATCACTAGAGCGATGTGAAACCCATCCAACCAAACCTTATTAATAGCCATATAGCCCATAGCCCAAAGCCATATAGCCCATAGCCCATAGCTAATAGCCCATAGATATAGTAATAAGACATAGATTGATCATGGAGGGGGAAAAAGTGATACCTTTAGACTCCGAGAAAGACGGCTGTTTTTACCAGTTAATGGCCGTCTTTCTCCGAGTGAATACACGCGGGAATACACAGCAATAATTTAGCAAATAAAATTTATGAATAATTTATGTACTAAAGGTGAAGGAAAAACTCTAGATACTATTTCGAATTTATTTTTCTTTCTTTTCTTTTTATTAACTATATATATTAACTTAGTTAATATTTAAAGTTAAACTCTTTTTATATATAAAAAACTATGGAGCTCTACCTGCGCCGCTGATAACTATATTTAAAAGAATTTTGAAAATATTTTATTACTTACTGATTTAAAATCTTAAAAAGTATTAAAATTTAAAAAAAAGTATTCCATTGAATATGAAGACGGGAATTTTTTCATGATAATAACAAAGCAACTGATTATAAAAATTTATATTTTTCATAAATTAGTCAAATATAACTTACTTATGAAAACCTTTCCTTCCATCCATTTATTAGTACAGTTGAAAGCCGCACAATACATCGGCATTTTAAAAATTCATCAACATTTTATTCTATTACAATAAAAATTTTTATCGGTATAAAAAATTTGTGCATGATAACATGGGGATGATAGATCTATATAAATTACTATATCTATGCTTACAATTTATATAGTTATTATTAAAGTTATTATAACATAAAGCATAAATAAAATCATATTTTTATTAAAAATTTAAAGAAACAGGGACAACTTTGAATCAAATCATTTCAGATGGATGGTTCAGGCATTCGTTTTAAGTTATCGACGAGTTATTTTTAATAATAGTAATATTAAAAATTTACTCCTTCAAGAAAGGGGGCTGGAGATGGTGTTAGTGTAAGGGTTCAGACAGTTTTGTTACACAAGTGTTCTATACCGAGGTAATGTGTCCTCCGTGAGGGTTCTTTATAAGGGTGCCTATTTCGTATTCACGCGATTTTCAGAGAAATCCACGGAAAACTTCGAACAGATACGTCTAGCACGCGACCTGGGTTCGACCCCGGCACTTCCCGTTTACCAGCTTTGAGAGTAGAACTGCTCGGCCATTGGTAAGGCGTGGTGAAGGAAGGGGTGCAGGAGCGAGGCTATTATTATTCTAAACAATTTTTTTTTTTTCATTTATATATAGATATGTTTTTTTTTTTTTTTTCATTTGGTGCATTTATACTAAACTTTGTTTCATACAATCATACTAAAGATAACGATAAAAACGGGAAGACAGCGGCATTATCTGTTGAGCAATATGCACAGGAAGCTGATAGATATCAATTTATTTCAAGTTACATTTAAATATAACTTTTAATGAAATTTTGTTCGTTGATTCTTGGTCGAGAGATGCAACAAAATTTTTGTCACGCACATCCAGAAATTTTCTAAAAATGATTAATCTGTTAACCCATTAGGCACCAAAGCTCGTGCTGCGGGAACATTTGATTATTTTTGTTTCCTCTACACGTAATTAAGATAAATATATATACTTTTTTTTGCTTTTACATTGAATACTGAAGTGCCCAGCTTTATTGATAATTTTTTTTTTTTTTTTCTAAGTTTGTAATGTAATTTTTTTTTTTAAATTATTCAAACGAAAATGTCTGTTTTAACCGAAGAAGAAGAAAAAATTACTGAAAATAAGTCATTCGAGTGCAAGGGTTTAAAACAATGTATATAAAATAAAACAGTTCTTTTCTTAAATTATAACAAACTGGGATCAAGATAACTAATTTAAAAGGGTTTTTCAGTTTATCAACATCTATTTTACGCTCATTAGGTGCCAACTTTCCTATTTTGGAACCATATTATATCTTCTAACAAAATAAACATTTTTTTTATTAGTTAAACTATATATAATTAGAAATACACATTGAAATACAACACATACGAAAATTCAAATATTTTCAGTGGGGTTCATATAGGGGCGTTTAGAGTGCTAAATAGATCAGAAAATGTATAAATATATCGAAAGCCAAAAGACTAAAATCTGTACGCATCCAAAACTTTTTCTATTGATGATAGGAGGAAGTTAATAAACTGCTAATTCTATCAATTTATCACTGAAACTTTGGCATGCTTAATTAATTAACGGTGGAAATATTTATAATTGGGCATTAATTGCGAATTGTTAAACAGTTTCATCTTCATGAAACCTGTTTCGGCATAAAAATAGGACCAGTTGGAAAAAAAAATAATAAAAATAACTTTAAACTTTAAATAGAGAGGTAAAAAAAAAAAAAAAAAAAAAAAAAAAAAAAAAAAGAATTAGCAATATGGAATTCTGACTGCTTACTACTTAAAAGATGATATAATTTTTCTTAATAAAATTCATCTTTAAAATAATGTAGCTTTGAAAATCAATATATTATTTCTTTTTCTTTCATGTTCCACCAAAAAATTCATAAATGTATTTCATATAAAGCCGATATGAATGCATTCCTTTACGCAATCCGCGTTTGTAATGATCGATAGATGGCGCTTTCTCAACTGCAGTTGTTAGTAAATATTATAGCCACGTGTATTAATTATTG
Organism: Salticus scenicus; assembly: GCA_963930645.1. Lineage (NCBI taxonomy): Eukaryota > Metazoa > Arthropoda > Arachnida > Araneae > Salticidae > Salticus > Salticus scenicus. The sequence goes on from OZ005662.1 coordinate 94,631,025, forward strand.
TTCTTTCTTGTTATTCTATCATTGTTTCAGCGTGAAAGCTATCAGTGGTATGATAATTTCACCTTAGCCCACCAGAGGGCGAGCATTTCATTACAATCGCGGATTTTACATTGAAATATAAAGGTATCAAATGCTTTCTGCTGTACACCGCTCAGAAAACGAAGGAAGACGAATCTTCGAATTTGGGGCTTACTTTATTCACATCGAGATC